>JAPWLS010001049.1:0-32199 GCA_028551675.1 Tineola bisselliella | reverse complement strand
CGTCGAGTAATGGAGCGGCGGAGAACGCAGTTCGCAGTGTCAAAAGAGCGTTAAAGAAGGCGGCTCACGAAAACGTGGACACCACGGTGATAGACGTAGACTCATCTAGTGATGACTCATCGGCACGAGACTCATCACGCGAATATCGATATTCCTCACCTACTAATTCTTTTGTAACCTTACGTCCACAAAATATTAGAAAATGAATTTGTAAAAAGCATGTTAATGTAATACTTGTGTTTATGTTTATGTTTCTGTTATTATGGTGATTGTGTTCTTAACTTTATATATTAGTAATTAGATTTTCTTTTGGAAATTGTTTGTCAATTATAGTAAATTAAAAAGGGAGGATGATGTTATGTATGAAGGTATTTAAACAAATAATAAACGTCAGTCTGCATCGAACCGTTGTTTCATTAAGACATATCAATTACATCTAAATAATATGTAATGATAGCCTATAATCCAGTGTTTCCCAACGTGGGGCCCACATCCCACAGGGGGATAATTTGATTGTTAATGGAAATGGAAATGGCAAATGGAAAATGAACTCGACACGAGTTTAACCATTTAAATGCAACGCTAGATTTCGGTGTTAAATTTAACGAAAAAAGCAAATTCTTAAATAATTATTAGGTATAAATTCGCTTGACGAGACTAAAATAAACTGGGTGTTTGGTTTTAGAAAGGCTAAGATGGAACTTGGCACAAAAAAGGTTGGGAAACACTGCTATAAACAGTCCTATTAACACTTTAGCTTGAAAGAGAATGGTGCACGAAGTCTGCTAGAAAAGGCAACTTTACAATTGATACCTCTATTTTTATGAACATCGAAATGATTAAAGTAACAATATCAACATTTAAACGCGAAAATGAAAATGCTGTATAATTATTAAGTAAAAACAATAGATTTTAATTCCAGCAAACGCCGCAAAATTGTTGAGTAGCAGGAACGTTACACGATGCGGCTCACTTCCTCTAAAATAATAATGTAAACATTTGTTTAGGAGTTGAGAGGTAATATTCGCGTTTAGCTTATGAAGAATGGGTTGTATGCGCAGCTGTTTCAAGGGAGCCATTAATTAGCCTAATACCATTATTATATGACAATATTATGCCGTTCACTTGACCTACGAAAATGCTACTTTAACTATGATTGCTTTTTTATTATGTGTTTTTTTTTTAAATCTTATTATCTTATACCGTCTTCATTATTTGTGATAAATGGTTATCTATACCGAGGTAATTGTTCGTTAAGAATTATTATCTATTAAGATTTTTACAAGCGCATGTTGCTGATATGGCGACGTTTACTGAGATGCCCTTATTCAGGCAACTTTAGAGTAATTTTCTAATTAAAAACAAATGACAACACAATGATAACCTAACAACAATACATAGGTATATAAATATATGTATATACTATATATAGACTATAGAAGAAAATCCTTAGAAACGAGATAATTCCAGTAAAGAATATTAGTTAAGAGGCGGCTGCGGATTGTTCGAATATGCTTTTTAGTTACTAATAAATGTAATAAATAAACGTATCTTATATTAAGGCATAAATGAGCCATAAGTAACTCAACGTTTTTAATCTATTTTATTATTACTCTAAAACAGCAATACTCTATATTCGAACTATGTTTTCTTTTTAAATTATTCATTGTAACTAATATTTTCTTAATATTATTTAGTTTAAACATTTATTTGTCTTCAATTCTGTACAAAAACCTCTATGTAAACAATCCTTTGGGAATTCGGACGAAAACAATTCGCGTACAAACAATGGAAGTGGACAAAGCGAAAATTTTTGTTCTTTTTTTTTTGTATTTCTATTTTTAAACTATCTATCATTACGTTTTTATGTATGACTCTTTTTCTAAACAACATATAAGTTGTTCGACTTCTAAAACAAAAGACAACTATAATCAGACAGTTAATCAATAATTAACAAAAGAAAATAAATCTTTATTGCATGTATAAGAAAATGTTACGTAGGTATAAATTTAAACGAAACGGGATAAACTAAAAATATGCGTGTAAGCTTTTTGAATCTTTCAATCTTATAAGGCAAAATCCGTGCTTATCTGACGAATGAGGGATTTGTAATCAGATCGCCTCGTCAGCAGTTAATTTTCCTTGTCGACAATTTGCGAAGGGTCTAATGGAATTAGGTTCACCTTCTAAACCCTAAAAAACTTGTAAATTATACAACGACGTTTTCAAGAGTAGGTTTCCTACTTTAAAATAGATTTTTAATATTTTTTATGTATTTGGTCACTTAGTTAATTAGTAATTGAAGTATTAATAAAATACTTTAAACTTTTACAAATAGAGTGAGTTTCTTTCCCCGTCAGCCTGTTGCGCCAATCGCCTCTCGACCCGCTCCGGATTTGTGGCAACTTCGACGTAAGCCCAGCAATTGTGGTTTCAGAAAATCGATGTGGAATTTATTCATGAGAGAATTTTAAAATGAAGCTAAACCTTAATATAATTGTTCTAATAAATAGCTCTTCTAAAACTATTCAATTAATTAGACTAATTAATTGAAGAGTCGGTGAGTGGATCCCATGTGTTTGGTTATTATTTTGCTAATTCAATTAGTAGTAATTAGACGTGCTGAAATCCCACAATGCCTTTTCAATAAACTTCTAATAAACATTTAAATTTAGAGGTATTATACTTTTGAGATTAATGCTATAGTGTTAAAATTATACATTAGGTATATACCTAAGATAAAAGCTTATGTTTGTATGACTAGATGTTTGTTTTGGAAGCAGATTTCAGTTGGTATTGTATGTTGTTCCACATTTAAAAGTCTGTCTAATAATAAAGAAGTACAAATTATATTCAATATACATAGGTACAGTTATAACAATGTAATCTAGTTGATTTATTCATATACTATTTTTAAAACAATTATGGGCCACATAGAAAAAGATCACGCCGATCTTCATCTGTCAGTTTCATAGATAACAAATGCCATTGTAAACATACATATACTCAACTAAATATTGTTAATTTTTACCTGAAATATTTTAACTTTAACAATCTATAAACTTACAAAATGTCCTGCCAGCCTACTTTTCAGACAATTTCTCTGAAAAGTTGTTAAAGTTTCAGAAGTTGTGCTTGTTCAATTTAACTGCGAAGAGGAAATTTTTCGATAATCAAGTTTTCTTTGTTCTTTATGAACAGTTTTATAGTCGCAGTAGCTTTTTTATCTAAAAATATTCATAAATGAAAAATGACTATAAAATAATTATAATACATTTTTACAGATTTTTTTCTAATTCAGGCATCAGAAATCGATCACTTAATCATAAATCTCTAATAAATAAATAATAATTATTACATCGCCATCCTCAATAAATCAATTTCAATATCTCGTGTTAGGACAACTAAATTTATAAAATTAAAAAGCTTAAATTAGCATAAACATAAAAAAGTTGATTTCTAGACTGATTAATAAAGGATTATGCAAAGAATAATTAGTGTTTGTAATACCTAGCATTATGTTAAGTGAAAGGAGGTCGGAATACGGAAGGTGGATCACAAATTAGGCATTGTTCCTTTAGGCTTTGTTTCTTACCTTTGAGTGTACGTAACGTTGAAGTGGGTGCAGTTGGCATCATTTTGTGTCTTAAGTTTTCAGTTTACAACTTGAAATTGTATGTAGGCAAATGTATATTATATATATCTATACTTATAAATACATTGTTTGTCCTCACTTTTTATTATATGCTGATTTGTAATACTAATACTTACGTCTAACAAAATTTGAATGACTACACCAGCCATTCTCAAAGTGGTGTTCCCCTAGAACCCTAGGGCTAAAATACTGCAAAAAATACCTACCAAAAGGGAGATTACAAGGTTACATCTAAATATTCCACACATTGCAATATGATTATTCATAAATACATATAAATAAGTTTTTTATAATCATATTAAGGCTTTTTCCTTCGCCAAAAAAGTTTGAGAACCGCTGGACTACACAAAAGTTGGTTGCCTAGAAGAAATCGCTTCTTAGCGGTAAGACCGCCATCGCTTTTTACTCGTATTCTCTGTATTATTTTACTGTAAGTAATAAATAAATAAATAATGACTTCGAGAATTACTGTCTACTAATAACCCACTTATTTTTGTTTAGAACAATCTTTAAATTAAGAGTATGTATTTATAGTATATAGGCTCTGTGGCGTAATGGTTAGTCTTTCGCAGAAGTCTTATTTATCTTTATTAGTATTTCATATGATATTGTTAAAAATGTATGTATGGGTTTGTGTCGTCCTTGTCTTGGTACTTACATATAGGACAGGGCAGACAGGGTGTTTTGGGTCAGGGCATTATACGTGATATGTGTATTTATACCGCAATATAAAAGTTGTAAAAATGTTAGATTATTGATAAAATATTAACAGGCAACTTAGACATAATGTAACGTGCCGCAGATCATTAAAAACTTTATATTTAAGTAAAAAATATTGAAATTGAACAATGACATAAACGGTCATTAACAGCGTCCACTGAAGGTTAGTGATTGATTGTCCTGGAAATGGACTTCAAATTGTCAATCACTGGACGAGTTTTGAGTCGGAAGTGACTTAATGGAACACTTGTAATTGGATAACACGATGTCCAAACGTGAGCATGAGTTTGTAATTGACTGCTGCGATCAAATGATTTCAGCTTAGATAAACTGCTTTTCTTTTTATCTTACCTTTTAAGGGTTTAAAACCACATTGTCTAAAGCGTGGCATTTGGGGAGTATTTCCCAACAGTCAAATATTGATAATAACAAACCCTTAACAGTAAATATACCTAAAGTAGGTACACACAGCCAATGATCATGATTTTGCTGACTGCGAAACTTTCGACACGAAATTTTAAATTTTTAATAATTTCCATAAATATATAACATTTATTTTAATTTTTTAAAGAATATATCTCATTTGTGAAATATGTTAAAATAGTAAATTTCCTTTCTAATTTGTAATCAATTACAAATTGAATTTTATAGCAATAAATTTAACTTCATATAAATTAAGGTCATGAAAAATATGGGAAATAAACCTAAAATACCCTCAAAATGGTTGAATTCATTATTTAACCATTAGGTATAATACAATTTTTATAAATCATGCGAAATGTTCACTGTTATCAATTTTTAACTTCCTGAATGAGTTTTACGCTCATTTCTTTATGTTCAGATGTGGTGGGCTGACGTAAGACGACCTCTCGGCATTATCTCCCTTCTTAATGTGTCAACGAATAATATAACCCTTGAAAGTCAACTTGAAATTTTTAGATAAACACATTTTGACTCAGAATTCATGAAGAACACGTAATTGGTTAACACTTTCAATTAGTGAATTTATACGAAATTCTTGTAAATTAAAAGTTAATATTACTACTAAAATAATCCGGTTTTAAAACAAGGACACGGTGTTGGTAAGCGAAACTAATATCTTTTTAAAATCAAAATGGCTGAAGCAGAAAAAAAATGTTACGTTTATTTTTTTAGACCAAAATATTTATGTTATGACGTCCGAATATGAAAACATTCCATACACGCAACGAATATGAAATTTTGTATTTTTAACATGCAAAATTAAATTAGCATAAAATTCTATAGAGCTTTTAAACTGTTTCGAGGGAGAAAAAAACTATGAATCGTTATTTTGAAACGCACATTCGATTTCAATGTCGAATACAGAATATTCAATTTGTACCAACAGAGAGCTGGGATTATGTCGGAAATGCTTTAAGGTTTCATAAAAAAAAAAGACCAGCATCGCGACTGATGAACTAATAACTATTGCCAGCTTGTTTATTGAATGTAATACTCACAAAAATCACAATGGGTCATATGACCGCAGAACGTTTTTATACTTTGAATATTTTTGTAAAACTACGAGGTATATAGTAATAAATTTAAGAATTATTTTGAGTCTAATGACCTGTCTTTTTAGTGTCAACACGTTCCATGACGTGCTATAACACTCACTCTGATATTCACTTGACAACAAACAAAACGAGTAATAATAATAATAAACACAATACTATAGACAAGGGATTAACAACGACCGTAATCATTCCATACTATTACGTGTATTAATTAAATAACCCTTGTCATCTCATCTCAATTAACTCATTATTGATTTTAGACTATCAAACATTAATATTATATTAAGATATAAGCAAGGTTTAATATCCTTTGTGCATATATTATGAAGGAGTTAGGAGGTACAGTCAGCGTCAAATACATCTGGACGAATAAAAAAAATGGCCATTTAGTTCCGATATTTAAACGCAACGTACAGTACCTCCTTTAAGAAGAAAATTAGATAATTTTTCGTTGAGGCGGTTTAGAGGGATTCATCAACAACGAACTTCAGCTCACTGAGGTTACAGGCTCGTTAAATAAATAGCAGGCATATTCACGGGTAAAGTATAGCAATTTGATTAAACGGGCCGCCGGAAGCTCCCCTCTTACATTATTCAGAAAGCAACTTGAGGTGTCCGTCGAGTTACGCACTAACTTGAATATTGTGTAAAATGTAGCATCTTTATTGAATTTAATTACTTAAACATAAATATTTAGCATTAAAAATGCGTTCGATTTTCGAAACTGCTTTCATGTAAAATGCAGTAATTAGTTTTTTTTTTAATTCTGAATTAGATATTTAAAATAGAAAATTGATAAATAAAGGATAATAAATGTGCAATATCATCAAATCACTGATTACATTGTTTTTGACACTTAACTCGATGTTCTTAAATAAAGATACAAATTATTTTATCAGAAGTCTCTTGTGCCCTTAATTCTAAAGCATAGGATGCACCTATGCCAATTTGGACGCAGTACATTCGTCTCCTCAAGCTGCATGTTCTCTGAGGTAGTGTGTGGTGAAGTAATTGCGTATGTTCATGGACAGCACACTAGCTAAATCAGGCGAAGTATGACAATCTATAAATAAGAGATTTAAAACACTATATTATTAGGAATTTTAATGAGCAATTGTGGATAACATTTGCGAATGATGACAGATATCAAGTATATGTAAATGTTGAACAAATCATTTGATTTAGCAGTTTGTAAGTAACTATTTATTTTTAAAAATTTCAATGTAAAACATTCCTTCTTATCTAAAGTTTGGGAAACATGATATAATTTTAAATCTTAACGTTTTAAATAATAATAGCAATTCTTCATCGACCGAATAAAATCGCATTTTACGCCACATTAAATATTCCGTAATATCTCAGAACTCTTCGCGTAATCCTTTTATGCAGATTACGAAGTAAATCCCGCGTGATTGGGTGTCTACCCACTTGTATAAAATCCCTCATTCAGAACCAAATATCGAAATTTAAATAAATACATGCTATATTCTACTTTCTTTTTCACTTAAAAAATGGATATTATTTTAATTCATATTTAAAACTTACTGGCTTGATAAATAATTAATATATTTCAATGTATGAAGTATTGTATCTATTGCAAAAAATATCATTAATCGCTTATCAGTTTTCAATTAAAAGCATGGTAATTCGCTTAAATATTTGGATCATTCAAATAGCTGAAAGCATCATAGAAATATTAAATGTTTTAAGTGTAGGGGCTCATTTTCAATGGGTTAATTTTCGTCTCCCGCACACCGCACGCGGCCATTAACGACCAATATAAATGCACCCTAATACCTATAATTAATTATTTTATTTGTGCTTCAACAGCTAAATAAGACGTCCGAGAAAGCCTGAGTTATTGAGGTATTTCTTATTCATAGCAAAACCAAAACAAAAGTTTTAATAACTAATTTTGATAACCATTAGAACTGAAAGGTAATCGTTTTTGCTTTTTAAGAAATTTAAAAAATTGTGAATATAATATGACGATGTACTTTATTTACAATAGTAATAAATCGCATTAAATAAACGTTGAATATAATAATGTTCCATTGCTACTTTTGTTATTGTAAGAGTTCATTTTTGACTCCATCTCCGATTTTGTTCGTAATGCAAGAAGAGGTGATCCTGTTGACACATTAATTTGTTCTGTCGACCTTGTAAAGAGCACTTTTGTCACACAAAGTCAGCTTAGTGGAATATTTATATATAATATTGGAATTAACTGTAAGACCATGTATATGATAATATTTAAATAAATAAATGATATTTTTCTTCATAAATTGCATACTTATGTGTATATGTTATCTCTGTGTTATTATGATACACACATAACAACAACAAATAACACTTTATTTATGCAAAGTTAATAAATATTAGAAATCATTTTTGTTTAGATAGAAAATCAAAGGTGGGCTACAGAGTGTAGTCACATGTTGGACTATAACAAAAAACAGTATTATTTTAATAATCATAGTAAACTAACCTGTAATTAACCGCATGTTCGACGTCTAATTGCTAATTCAGTGAGTAAACAAACAAAAAATGTACATAAACGTTGGAAATATGTAAAAAAAAAATGAAAAATGTTTTTCAATTCATCGTTGGTTCCATTAATTAACGGTGGCAAAGGCGCAGGTGTGGAGGCATTTTAATCTATATCCCGCTAATCCAGTTTCAATTAACATTTTAACTAATTTCAATAGCGTTCAATTTCGGATTTACGTCATGTTTTTTCTTTTGTTTTCATTATTGATGCGTGAAATTAAATTAGTGCTATTTGTGACTATATTTTTGTTAATATGGATTCAGTTGCAAATTACGTATACGGTTTATTTTAAAGAATTTAATCCAAGAAGTTTCGAAATACAGTCGTCATTGTTGCAGCTGTATAAGATATGATTCTCAAAATAAAATAAAGTCGTCCGTGTAAGTGAAAAATAAATAACCTTTTCACACGAAAGGAGGTATAAACAAGTCCACAGAAGCTTTTCTAAGTGACAAGAATTTTTCCAAGACCTTGTTGCAAAATATAGCTTCGGTTGACGTCAGACGCATGCCTCGTTAGTTATTGCGTCAAGTCTTTTACTTAATGGCTGAACAAGGAATGATATTATCGTAAAAATTATTTTATGTTTTGCATTTTACTTGTAAAATAAAAAATGTAGAAATAATGTAGGTACTAGATGCGTCTGTCAAAATGTCAATCTATATGTCCCTCGTGTAGAAAACATAACTGTCAAGTATATATGTATACCTATAGCTAGCATATATAATGAAATATTGGGTGTCGTGTAAGCTCTCCTGTTATAATTATGACGTAACAGGTATGGCAGTCGACGAGTACATCAGAATTGTTGGCTACATTCCAAATGACTATATACGCTGAGCCAATTTCACTACCAATTGGACAGAGCCTTAACCGTTGTTCACTGAATTGTGGTGGTACAACGTTGTGCGCGTTTTAAAGCAACATTTGAAGTTATACAAATTTATTTATAAATTCTATTGGTTTGAATTGAAGATTTAATTTTATTTGTGCGATTTATCTGAGATATCAGTTAGCAGTGCTGATCGTATATTTTTTCTTTTTATTTAGATATCAATATTAGAATTATTTAATACATATATTAATAGAAATTGTTTTTGTTCTTATATTTGAGTATTGTTTTTAATGAGTTAAGCATATTATATTAAGCTTATTAGACTAATAATTAAATTTAAGATTCGAGTTACATTTGTAGTCCAACTATTTCTGGGTACATTTTTATACATATAACGCATAGATTGTTTGCGAACATATTTTAAGTAATTTAAAAGACTTGAGTTCATTGTTAATTATTTTAATCCGTCTTTTCGAAAGCATTGCAGCCATCATAGTCGTGGCGAGATTGTAAGCCACACAAAGACTATTAAATTAGTTATTTTATTAGTACACAGCGAGTATTTATAGTAGTTCAAAAGTCAGAATATAATATGAATAACATAAGTATAAAAGATTAATAATTTATTTATATAAAATATATATCTTATTTAGAAAATTAACAATAATAATGTCAGTGTGCAATGAATTAACAACTTTGTGCAGCCGACGCAGTAACATTAAGAGTTCATGAATATATACAGGTTTTAGAATAGTGGACTACGAGAACGGTGGAGATAATTGAGTTTGCTGAATAAATGTTTTTTTTTTAACAAAAACATACCACACACACTAATTAAACTATCAATTTGTGTTTTTTTAGAGGATACAAAATTTAAAAAAAACACAAAATAACATCAACAAATGCAAATGTTGACAAAGGACATATTGTGATTAACAACAGCATAAAATCATTCTATAATTTCTAAACAAACCCTTGTTCGGGATCAGCGTCAGCAACAATACGTGGATCCTGAACCTCGAAGGCGAAAAGATCCAAACGAAATGCGAGCATCTCTTTTATTCCAATCTCGATAAAACAACTGAATCGCGAGAAATAAATCCCTTTTCATCCAAAATAAAAGAGACGAAACACATTAGAGGAGTAAACAGTGATCTAAACAAGAAGCTTACATAAATCATTATGACGAAGACATACAGCACATTACCCGATATCAATCTTTGTCGTGTTAAGTCCCTTTGAACCAACAGAAAAAAACAATTGCAATATAATTACTTAACTCGTTGCTGAGCGCTAAGTGTTGCTGCTGATGGATTTTTTAAACGCTCATCTTTTGTTTTATGAATTGTTCAGCAGACGTTTTTATTTGTGAAGACAGTAAATATGACTTAGTAAAAAAATTATACTATTGTTCGTAAACATATTTTAATATAATTACTATCGCGTTTATTTTAAACATAAATTCCTATCCTCTCTTTCATCACTAAGGTTTTTGGATAATTTATAAACGCAAAATAAAGACGATAATAAACCACATAAAAATCATTAAGCATGAGCTAAAAATAATAATTTATAAAGTAATAAAAAAATAACTTAACGATATGACGTAATAGTCGACTTACAAAAGTATCATAAAATATTGTGGCAAAATTTGAAAACAATGTAAACACAAAATGATATTGATAAATTACTTTTTCTTGACACTTCATAATAATATACATTAAACCCACATGAGTTAGGAACTTGTGAAAAATGATGGCAAATTTTAATTTTAGTATTTTTTATTACATATATTTATGTTATTTCTATGACTAATGCCCTATATTTAAAATATTTTAAAATAGTATATATATTACAAGCATATAATATCTACTACCAGTTCATGGACTTTAATTAGATGCGCTGAGCGAAGTATCAGTGGGCTTATCACGAATTTTAGTCTGGCTTTCGAACCGAGTTCGCTTCAAGCGATTTGTATGGAAATTTGAGCAGCGCCACCGCGTACGAATTTGGAACTACAATATTTTAGATACTTTTTGTTAATTTTCGAACGTCTCGATCTTTCATTCATTTCATAGATTGCTGGTGCTTGTTAGTCGTTAGTAAAAATTCATGATCCCGATTGCTAACGGATCCGTTTTACTTGTGACAGCTCGATTCGAAAGTCAGACTAAATTCGTGATAAGCCCACAGGTATCACCACTGGGTGTACACTTTTCGGTTAGGTAACCAATTGGTAGACTGGATTTAGGTACCCTATTTCTTGCTCACCGTGGTATACCTATTACATGCAAGATGTTACTCTGTGATTTGTGAGGTATAAAATATAGAAGTTGTTGGCAGTAGACCAGAAGTGAACACCGTGAGTCAAAATTATCTATAATAGTATAACAAAGTTATTTTAGTGCCTCAGATACATTGTCAATAATATGGAACACTAAAATGCTTCTTTAAACTTAAGCAATCGACTTAAAGATTTTATTACCTACATTCACGTGGCTGTAAAATGTAATTGTTTATAAGCACATACTATTAGTGTGTTATAACGTGACTCCTATATAGAAGCTTGAGCTAAGGGGATCTTTTATTTTAACTGACCCAGTTGTGTAGAAAAATATAAAGAATGCCAGCTTTACAAATGAAAAAATATAGACTGAAAACACTTTTTCAATGGAATGAGGCTTTCTTATCTCTATCAATTAAAGTTTTCGTTGGTCACGATTATCTCTTAATTAATCATGGCTACTTTAGTCTGGCCGTAATTTTTCTAATCGTTTAATAAAACCGATATCTTTTCAATGTTATATAGAAAAAAAACTTAAAGAGCAGTATTATGATGTACTACATTTCGGAAACTTTGCAGCTATATGCTATCACTGCTAAAATTAACCAAAATAAATGCAATAGTAAGCCATATAGTGCTGTTATTATCGCTTGAGCGTAGTTCGATCTGTGATCACTTGATCATTACTTAAATGCATTTTATACCATTTTATGCAGGTAGGTGACAGTAAATAGTTACAATGTATTATCATCATTGGTCAAAAATCACGTCAACTATTTTTCAAGCGTGTGATTGGTCTATTTGTTTCGTACGGCTTAGTGAACTTATGCTTGAGCATAGTTTCTTGTAAAACAAAATTGCGTTTGCATTTTGCAATATTATTAAATGATATGGTGATTGAAATAGCGCCGTTTGAAATGATTTCCCCGATGTGCCACAAAGCATGTGAATTTATACAAAGAGCGGCGTCTACACGCGTTACCTTAACCTGATTTCATACTCAATTCACGTCGCTAGTAAAAAAGGTTAAGTCTGCACGGGGCAAGAAAAATAACTTGATTTATTAGGACTTCATCTCTTGAAGAGAAAAGCGTATTTTTTACATTATTGCCTTTTCATCGGTCTTATGGACACTTTATCACAATTAAATGATTTTTCTTTTGGTAGCTGGCTTAGTTTTGACGTTAACTTATTACTATGGACTGAATAAGTCGCTGAAATTAAACGATTATATGATTTATTGCAACTAGGTGGCTTGGAATATTTCAATTGGTATAAACTTAATTAATAATTATACTACTATACAATTACCTATCCTCCATTGTAACTAGCCAGGGCTTCACTCAGGTCTAGTCTCAATCTTTACAACTGCTCCGCCCTATTCCGCTCTGCTGTAACAGCCGAAAGGCTAACGGCAGTAATCCTAAAAAAAATATTACTATACAAGGTAAACGACTATTCCAACCGGATTATATATTTTATTTAGCGATGTCTGAGTTTTTACACAGACATTATTTAACTTATTTTAAACACTTATACTCGGATAGCAGTTCTTTCAGACTAAATTATTATGTGCTATTAGAAGCAACTCGAAGAAGTCGTAGAACACAACGATAGCTTAAGTATAAATAAAACATCCATTCATAATATATATCTTTTCTATGCTGGCTGAAAGTACGCAACTGCCAAGGGCGCACTGAACAGTTACTCCGGGTTCTTCCTTTGTTTTTTTTTATTCTTCTATGATACTTGTAACATGAAGGTCAAGAGGCATAATTCTAGATGTTCTAGATCGTTATTTATTCTAGTATATTTTAATTGTAGCGAAGGGCGGTCCTATTAATTTTCTTTATATTTTATAAATTATATAGTACTTGTTCTGTAGCTTAAAAATACATTTAAATTATCATATAACTTAGGGTGTCCCAAAAAAAAGTATTTTTTTACTAATGCATACCCTCTTATTTTGTTTGAATGGTGTCAAAACAATTGTAAAAAAAAAATCATGCACTAGAATGACGGTAAGCCGTGCCGACTTGCATCGAAAGATAAGAAACCGCTATCACAGAATTATCCAAAAAAGTTAAAAGTTTCAGAAATTAACAAGCTCTTGGAATTTTACCAAACTGCATTAGACAGCTCTATTAGATGTCTGCCTGTTCATCGTGACATCCTACGTCAAGCCCTGGTTGCAATGCAATTTCGCAATAAAAGCACCCTACCAGGACTTGTATTTTTAAGGGCCATGAAGCTTACGAATGCATAGACAAAAGTACCTCGAAAACAGCTTTACAGAAGTTCTGCCAGCATTTATGGCATTTGACAGATGAAGTGGCTGTCTTGTCCTTATTTGACGATGAAGTAGGCAATGGAACAAAGGTGAAAGAGGTCACTAACTTAACCAAAGCAACCCCATCTGCCTACAGTAAACGTTACATATCATCGAAAGAAGAACTTTGTGGATCACTTTACGGTCAGTCTCACAAATAATAACTTTGTCTTATTTTATTGCATTAATTATGTTATGATAATTTAAATGTTCTTTCTTTTTCGAAGAAAAGCATCGACGACTTTGTGTCAGTCAAAAGCAAGTTTTTGTTCAATCGACTTAAAATTGATGACAGTTTCCTCCAAGAGTGTCCAACTTTATGACCACACAATTCTTTATTTCAAGACGCTAAAACTAAGCTACTATCACTTACAGCCGTTAACAATACAGCTGAAAGGACGGTTAAGTTAATGCAAGACTTTCATGGCTTGATCACCATTGAAGAGGAACAAAAGCAATTTTTACTACGTTGTGTACAAGTGCACAGACAAGTATATCCTGACTGTAACAAAAAAAAATTGAAAAGAAAATTTAATTAATATGTCCTTTTAATGATTAATGTTAAATAAAAATAAGACACACATTAAACATGGTTTTATTTATCAAATAAACAGAAAGTTCTATAATCTTCTGTATGGATTCCATACTAACTTTTATATCAAACTTTGACATCAAGTCGGCACGGGTTATCATTATGCGATAGCGATAATATTTAATATTTCAGTTATTAAGGTCAATTGGAAAAAAATTAGAGGGTATGCGTATCCAATTTCGCAAAAAAAAAATTTGCCCTTATAGCTTGGGACACCCTAATATAACTGCAATAATAAAGTTAATAATGAAGACTATGAGTGAAATTATTTAAATAACTTTGGGAAACGTTGTTTGGGAACTACATAATACATTGGGATTTTTTCTTTTTTTATTCGAATATTAAATAAAATGAACGACATAAGTTACAGAAAATAGCGATAAAATGTAATATTGTTTAAGTACGTTTTTTATTATTAAAATATTAGACAATTGTATCCACAATTATGACAATTTTTTTTGGAGAAAAGTGTCTCTCTAATATATAATTCAACGACGCTGAAAATTAAAATATTTAAATGTCAGTCCATTCAATATACTATAGGTTGTCGTTGTTTATTATATATTATAAAACACTAAATAATAAAGCAGGGATGAACTTACGTTTTCTTTTATATGTAGCAGCCTGTGGTATATAACCATGCTACGATGTTAACCTAGAGAACTGCTACGACAAAATGCTATGCTGGTTCGAGGAGACGAATGTGTACCATTTAGATGGGCAGGATCCTCTCATTATAAAACTTTTAATTTATATTTAATTAACAATATTTATAGATTCAAAAAGTTTTAAATGTTAGATACTTCAGTTACAGGTGCGTATGGGTTTCTGAAATTCAATTTCGAACAAAGTTTCAGACTCGTATAACTTCTATAGAAGTTTATTATTTGAGTTATATTAACATTATTACGCACCTTATACAAAAAAAAGAAGAATTTTGTCGCAAAAGTACATAATCTTCTTTTTAACAGATATATGTTTTTTTTGTATTAGCCCAGCATATGATCATACTTCGCATGCTAATGATCAGAGAGCGCCATCTTAAGGAAAAAAGTAGAAGTATAACAATATCTAGAATGTAATTATTTCTCTCTGATTCGATATATCGTACATATTATTTATTTTGTTTCAGACAGATAAAAGCGTGAATTACTGCATGTTTAAGTTAATTAGTGATTAATTAATTATGTAAAAATTTAAGAATTAAATACAAAGGGCGATGGGCTAATGCCGTGTCATGCTTACCTTTCAACGGGTTTGAGCCTGAGGTATTACTGACGAGGGTATGGACTCAATTAATAAAAGAAAGGCTATTTGATAAAAGAGAGAAAGGGGTAATTGTTAGTTTTATTAATAAATTGGGGCATTCACGCTTATATTCCTGAAAAAAGGGCTTAGGATGGCAAACGGTTCGGAAAGGTTAAATAGACTTAGTGTTGTGACACGTCTTCGGTGGACCCACGTATATTCATGCCCATAATTCTATTTGTTAGGGACAAGTTAGGAAATTGTTTTATTACCATACTAAACTATTTATTAATACAAGTTCAAAAATATGAAATGACAACTTATGGTAAGCCGCAAGTAATCTTCAAGCCGGCATAGCGAAAGCGGTTTTTTTGTCGACATTTCTCTGTGGTAATAGCTGTTTTCATACATGGCACCGAACTCTAGCTTAGCATCACGCTGAGGCCTTTCGTCGTAAACGTCTAATAACAAATTTATATAATTTTGTGGATCATCGATCATCGACCTAATAGATTAAAATTTCGATGCGAGATGTAGGTTATTTAATCAGAATAAATTTGTATACGTAAAATACATGACTAAAATACTTGTCAACAGAACATTTTTAAAACGATTATTATGTGCATAAAAACACCAGCTAAACAGTTTCTTGGCATTAAAAAAATGAATTTAACCAGTTTTATTATCACATTAATGCCTCGTTTTTCGACCATTCGCCCTTGTTCTTTTGTACTTTGAAAAAAAAAATTTCATAACCTTTTGCAACGTCCTTAAATTTGATGGTTATCTTCACAAAATTAATTACGTGTTCAACTCTTTCAAAGGGGTTAATTTTTATATCGTTCTCTTCATTTATAAAATATATATTTTTAGATATTTGTTTGGCGAATTTTGATGTATCATCTAGGATTTTAGTACGTGACTTCATTAAAATTTAGCCTTTAGCTACGTATTCTAATATCCAAAAATATCTAATGTGTGCAAACGACAATCTTCAAATTTACACAGATTGAACTTTGACCTACAAAAACTGTATCCATTTGAAAATCGCCGTATGTACTAACTGATTTATACACTACAGGATAAACAAGAGTAGTCACGCACGCCACCGTGGTATAATGGTTTCGCACAGATTTCATTTGACATTTAGAGACGCTGATATATTTAACTTAAGTGAGTGACTTATTACAGACACCCACAGAGTACTTTTTAATGCAATTATATTTATACCAGTCGAGATTTACCGATTATGAGTTCACTGGTGGAATATTTAAATTGCAACTATAAAAAAATAATTATCAACAAATAACCTATAAAGTAATATAACATTACAAGACCCTATATCAGGGGTGGTCAAGTTCCTTGATAATTCCAAAATTTGCAATTTTTCGATATTTAAAAAGTATGCAAAAATAGTATTTAGAAAACCTTGCACTTAGTCTTTGTTGTCAGTAATTTAAAAGACATTTTGAAACACATACATAACGATAATAGTTTTTAAAAATATAATAGCACAAAAATGAAAAAGGAAACTCGGGTACTTTTATCGAGAGCCACAAATAATCCTTCAAAGAACCGCAGGTTGGCCACCCCTGCCCTATATATATGCCGTTTATATATACCTATATTTGTAAACTCCTCACGTTTCGGTTTGGCCATGGAAAAATAATAAGTTCAAAACTGCTCCAATATTAGGCTTGAGTCCTTTCATATCATTTTCTTATTACATCAAATCTCAACCACGTCTATTACACGAGTCGTGAAGGAACTTTAAACGAGTATTACTAAAACTGCTATTACGTTTTTATTATGATGTTGAAGTGTTCATAGCCTAATGATTGCTGAGAGAACTTAAATGTGACTGAACGATTTAAACATTTTAAATTCAACAGGTAAAATTGCTCAGATCCATCTGTCTTATTTGACGCCCGGAGGTCGAAGCCACTCGTCCCGGGCGCGCCTGCGTACTACAGTCTGTACATTAACATTGCAACATTAGCGGCAAAGGTCATGGCAACCCGTGAAACTGTTAAGCCGACGGATAAATGCGGTTTAGAGAGATTCGCAAAGCCACTTCCAAGATGATTACGGAATTAAGGAAGCAGGATTCGATTTTCTATTGTGTTTTTACAAAAATTGAATACCTATAGATTGGTAGTTTATTTAAAACCATATAGTTATATGTGATGTAGGTACGCATGTTAGCATATGTGAACGGTAGTTTTGTTGCGCTGCATGACATGCATTTAGGTGTTATATGAAATTTTAATTCAAAACATTAAAACTGACTTCATTAAAATTAGTTTTAGCGTGTGATATATTGAATAGATTTCTGCTTAACAAAGATATAATTATGTTCTAAATTATTAGAACTAAAAGTTGTTATTTAATATTAGTTTTTTTTATTAATAGCCCAGCATATTACCACACTCCGCCTGATGTTAAGTTAGAGTGCGGTCCATGAGCATAGACAACTGTTACCACAGACAGATGTCCGCGCGTAACAGTCGTCTCCACTATGCCGGCTTGAGAGACGAATGTGCGCTGTCCAAATTAACAGGGCACACTCCCTTCGTTATCCCGGCTACTTCTAAGCTGATCCCGAAACGCGACTAGGTCACTTCACGGGTGTTCCGCTTAAAAGTGGTGGTACTGCCCCAGGACGGCATACTGGGCTAATGCCATCATCAGTCTGCCTACTATACACAGTAATCATTGATTGCCCCAGTGGTCCGACTAGCGGAGAAATAAATATTTTGAAGAATAAGTAGATATTTTTTCGAGTCTGAATTTTATATGCTCATCTTCTCCCAGTCTTTTGTATATGTATTTATTATTATGAAGAATTTATTAAAAATGAAATTAATTATAAATACACGAAATATTTCGAAAGTTTTGCAGTTAAATTTAGTCAAATTAAATTAATCAAAATTAATGCGATAGTAAAATATTTTAAACTATTGAAAATAAAAATTATATACCTTTATTAACGTTAATAAAGAACGTCTATAAATATGCAGAGAAAAAGAGAATTATTTATTTACTCCAATTGTCCGGAGTAACTTTAACAGAATCGCTGAACAGGCAGTACTATTCTTGGATATTAAACATTAAATCTGAATTGGGTTACTATAGGTATTAAACTAAAAAAAAACTAATGGCTGACGCGATGACGTTATGAACAGTATTATATGAAACGGCCTTTGTGACGCTGTGGATAGCGCGTTCGTTTGTTATACAGAGGTATGATAGTATATTCTAAATATGAATTCAAAAAAAGTAGATGTTTGTTTAGGATCTGGGTGTAATAACATATTTATGTTTTTCTAGTCCTAATATCCTCAACACAAAGTATTCTAGCTTAGGTTTATGTAAAAAAAATTCAGCTTCTATTATAATGCTATAATAATTTAAAAAAATAGGAAAAAGAATCGCACCGCGGACTAACTCATTAACGTGTAAACAAAGGGCTTATTCAAAGAAAACAGACTTTTGTTACCTTACGCATATTTGATAGCAAGGAGGTCCTACATCGTAATTCTCAGCTTTTTATATTTTTTTTTGTTATTTTGTTTAGCTATTGTCGTTGCGTTGTTGGTTTTATTTTGAGACACATCTGTATGGAGTATTATTAATATTGCTATGCTCATGTGCTGATACTTTCATTACGTTAAGCAAGTTTTATACATTGCTTTGCTATAATATTATTATACTATACTATTATTGTATTATATGTGTTATTTATATAGTAACGCGAATAGTATCCAAAATATTGAAACCCCAATGTATATAATAGCAAAACAATAAAACTATATACTCTAGTACACATTGCTAGTGTCATCGGAACAATGCTATTATCAAATGTCAAATTAACTCTGTCTGCTGTGCAATACAGGAAATTGCAGACACAGATTGTGATATGACAAAATGAAGTGCTACAAATAATATGTGTACAAGCAGTCCTCGGTTTTACGGCATGTTAGGTACGCATAACGAAACGATGTAAAACGAGACACATTTCCGCGACGTAAAATGAATCTTAGACTATTAAAACGAGGACTACCTGTATCTTAAAATCAATGTAACTTTGTAACAATTCAATTTTCTATTCAAGGCATTAACGTACAATTGTTAAGCTCAAATATTAAGATTAAAATTCAAAACAATTATTATTAATTTAAACAAACCCTTTCTACACATATTTACATATTCTACATCTGAATCAATCTAAATAATAATGAAAAACCAACAAAAAGTTTCCTATGTATCTACATGCTCAGTAAGAAATACGCTGTAGGTGACTACGTAGTGATTAATGTAGAAATAACCCTATTTTGCCATAAGACAGGTTATGTACGCGCGTGTTGGGCTGTCACAGCAAATGGTAACTTTGACCTATTATTATTCAGTTATTGCAGTCATTATATTAACAAGAGAGCTGTATACTTACAGAATTGGTAATAAAATTTTAATGTGGGTAAGTGTATGTGACATGCACCTGCTTGCATTAAAATATGTAATTGATATCTATTAAAGTATAATAATAAGTCTACGATAAATAGAAGACATTTAAACTAGTAAATTAATATTAAAACTTCTGTATAAATTAGTAAACTGATTTAATTTTATTTATTTATATACTACACCACCGACGTATCATAAACGCACTGTTTATATACAAATTATACATTAAGGATTCGTACTATGAGATACGTCATTTAGGACGTATCTAACTATTTATATACAATGTGTCCCAGTTTATAATTAGGTTAAAGAAAATAATAATAACAAATGTTAAAAATAATTTAAATAATATAAAATTAAGTTTCTTTGAAATTAGAATAAATGAATATTAAATTGCATTTTACAGTACTGACTTCAGTAAGGTTTATTTGCATAAATGAAACGGAACTAATGGCTTCAAGCTTGATTTTCAATGAACCATGTCATTGCTTCGAGCTAATATATGAAGTAGCCTTTTACCTATACACCATACCAACTATCTTAATATTATTCGGCGTACAATAATATCTCACATAATGATCTCTTTCGTATGTTTATTGATATGCATTATAATACCATATTATTCTAATTACCTTAAACTTTCTTATAATCATCCTCTGTGACGCACTACTTAGCAGGCCGGTCTGTTACTCTTACTTAAAGGTCTCGAGTTCAATTCCATTTAAAAATGATATTCAAAAAAGTAGGCGTATGTTTTACTATCCATAGGTTTCCTACTTTGAAGTCTTGATGTTGTATATATCTATACTAATATAATAAAGAGGAAACATTTGATTGTTTGTTTGTATGTATTGAATAGGCTCCGAAACTACTGGACCGATTTGAAAAATTCTTTTACCATTAGAATCCTACATTATCCCTGATGAACATAGGCTATATAATATTTTCAATTGTTTTTTTAAAGAAATATTACATTTTATTTTAAGTTCAGACAATTCGGTGTCTATGCCTAATTTTGGCGGTCAAATGTGCTGTCAGTTTTTCAATTGTTTTTTAAGAAATATTACATTTTGAAACACATTGAAACATCATTAAACTTCATAGTACTTTATATCTTCATTATTACGCAGACGTAGTCGCGGGCAACTGCTAGTCATTTATAATCAATTAATTTTTCTGGTTAGTTCAAAACGTTTGACATTATTATAACAACTGAGATGTTTTCAGTCTAGATAAGGTACCGAAGCGTTTGTAGGTAGAATGTAATGCTTATATTAAACATTTTCGATGAAGGCAATCGATTTTTTTCCTTATAAAAACGGAAATCCCGTGGGAATAGACACAGCAGGGAACTTATTGTTTTACCTGCAGTCATAATTTTGTTATTGATTTTTCGAACGCGCGTGGTTCGGTATAGTTTAATTATTGAAAGAACAAAATAATAATGCAACGCGATTTTGGTATCTACCGACTTATATAACAATTATAAAAATGTTTTAAAGCAATTAAAAACTAAACTTTGTATGCTTGAAACTGATAAGTATAGCTACCTACCTACATATATCAATTGATGTGGTTCTTAATAATACCTGTATTAAATAGTAATATTCTTAGTTATTAACAAAGACAAACTACTTTTTCGTAGTCATTGTTGTTGAGAAAACAAGTAAATAACCACAATTTGTACCTGAAACTTTTCTACTTTATAACACTTCATAACCTCACGTCTCGTCGTCAGAATGTTTTGTAGGCATCTAAGAAAAGAATTAGGTATGGGCATATAACATTTCTAGCTATTTACGTAATACCTAAATGCCTAATTAAAAATCAATGTAGCTTAATATTTTAATTATTAGTAATTTGACATTTAGAAAGTCACGAAAATGAATGCGATAGTAAACCGCAGTTTTTTAAACATGTTCATGAATAACTTGTTTGATAATTTGGAATTAATCCATCATCAATGTGCAACAAATAAAGCATAAGTAATTAGTTAGGAAGTTTTACTACTAAAAGTAAACGATAAGTATGTACTACAAACTTCTTATAATGTCGCCCTTGTTCGAAGACATTTTCGACACGGTCCCGCCTCATGGCGTCGAGTCAGAAAGTTCAGCAACGTAGACTAACTTGAAGGTTAAGTAGTTTTTGGTTTTAGTTCCCAATGTCACTATAAATTATAGTTATGTATAATCGGAATATAAAAGTTAAAATAGTTTTTTTTATATACTTATAATTACATTATTACCTCATTAAAATAAGATATAATTTGTCTAACATTATCTAGGTAGTGGTATTCATTCATTCAGTCATTGGTATCTTAGGTTATTCGCCAATATAATCATGCTACTATGCTAATTTCATTATATTGGTCTAAGCCAGTGTTTCCCAACCTTTTCTGTGCCATGCTCCACCTTAGTCTTTTTAAAATTCTTATGCCCCCCTTATGTAACCAAACACCCAATTGATATTTTAGTCTCGTCAAGTAAAATTATACCTAAAAGTTAATACATTTACCGCAATTATTTAAGAATTTGCGTTTTTTCGTTAAATTTGGCATCGAAATCTAGTATTGCACTTAAATGGCCCGAAGCGAAAGGGTTAAACAAAAGGGTTAACAATCAAATTGCCCCCCTGTGAGGCGTGCGTAGCGTGGGCCCCACTTTGGGAAACACTGGTGTAAACAATCTATCACTAATGTGTTTTATACTCGCTAATGTACTGCATACAGCAGATTTTTTATATTAAAAACATGTTTAAAATCAAGTTAAGGAAAAAAACAGTTTAAATATCTTTTAAGAGAAGATCGTTTTGGTTAAAATTGGAATTCTCGCTTTAATCTGCCGACTGTCGTATTCAGATTGAGTGCATTCTTTACTTTTAATTTAAAATGTGCAAAGAAGTTTAACAGAGCGTGTCTTCCGCTACAAATTAAACATTCAAGTATTTGTAAAGACTTAAGATTTATCAATTGAGTTGAATTTATTCATAGTTTATGTTTTACTAAAAATGATTTAATAACATCTACACGCCGCGACTACTTTTAAAAGGCCCTATCAAATTATAATAGTAAATTTTAACGCTTTTTAAATCAATAAATTGTTAAATAAATTCTGTAAAGTATTATAGACATGCTTTCTTGCAATAAGTAGTTAAGTAGTAATATTTTATTTGGGGAAATACGTTAGAGAGAGTCTAATAGAATTAGAGAGATACTAATATTATAAAAAGGAAAGATTTGTATTTTTGTATGTTTGTAACGAATTGGCTCAACAATTACTGGGCTTCAAAAATTCTTTCACTATTTGAATGCTACATTATCACTAATCAATATAAGGCTATATAAATTACAGAAAAAAAAATTAAGGATCCTTACTAAAACTACAATAATGTAACTCAAGGTTACAGGCGTCATTGAAATATGAAACATCATTAAACTTCATAGTACTTTATATCCTCATTTTGCAAGACATTTGGCGAGTTTCTTGTGGTCTTCTTCTCGTCATACGCCTTTCCGAAGCCATTATAGAATCTGACGATGAGCGCACCCCTTTAGTGCCTATGCTAATAAACGATTTTCATTTCATTACTACACGAACGAAGTCGGGGGCAGCAGCTAGTAGAACTATAACCGCTTTAAAAATGTATTTAACAATAAACTATTTCCATGCAAAGACGATGTGAGATGGAGCGGCTTTGAACAAATGTTTGTAAGTTATCGTTGTCATTCATTATTTGTACCCATATTTATCGGGCGTGTCTCTCAGTCTAAAAGGCGGAAACGACGGCATTTCATAGGGTACTGAGAGAACAAACATCTACGCTGAGACGTGTTCAAATAACGCGACTATTCAACATGTATTAATCCACTTTGATTTTTCTTATAATAATATAATTAAAAAGGTATACCTAATTATAGAAAAATTATAACATATAGCGTATTTTATAAATAATTGACGATACTTTAGAGAAACTTATGTAAAATACTGCGGGTTAAAATTGATTATTACAAATATACTTCTTCTTCTTCTTTCTGCCAATGTCGAGTATTAGGGCAGAAGCCCAATAAGAAGTTATAAAATTTTAATTCACACGTAAACCCTCATGTCAAAAAGCCCTTTACAAATACAAATAATTATCGCAAAGCAAAAGGATACGGAAGAAGAACAAGATAAAAACATGACATATGAAATATAAAAATCCTAAAATCTTCATATAATTTGTAGAAACAACCGCTATACTATTCAGGTCATATAGTATAACGCGTACAATGTGTTTTGTTTTAGTGAAATACTAAAACTATTAGTTAAAGTTGGCTAATACTCGTATAAATAAGTCAAGTTTTACAATTTGTGTCGCTTGATTCGGAATAATACCTGAGTTTTCGTTTCTGTAAACATATTAGGGTAACATATAAACTTGTAGACGTCGGAAGCGAAAGCGCCGGGGAAGGATAATGAATGTGACAAAAAGATACAAATGTTCATTTTCCTAATAAGTTGGTACAACATTTAAAGCTCTAAGAACGTGGATTTCTGATTCATGAATTCCATTAATTGTTATTAAGAAATACTTTATACATATAAGTTCTACAAGTATGATTGATTACCTTTATTAACCTTTGGCTGACTAAGTAAAAGCACAACACAGAAAAACGCCTAAACTTTTTATTGCAGCAATTTCATTTCAAAGTCAAAAATTTGACGAATATAAACGTATTATTCAGTTACAAAGTAATTTATTTCAATTTAGGAGTTAACTTTGAAATTATGAAGCTTTACGTACATCTGTATCATAGCAGAGAAAACTTTGAATTGAGAAATGTATTAGGAATTGGGACACATTGCCGAACGAAGGTTCCAAAAGATTGAACGGCACCCAAAGTTAATTGACAGGCGACTTATCACCTTCGCCTGAACTTACTGCTAAAGTTTTAATGCCTTTGAAAATATAGGCATATGCTTCACCGGTCGTTTTAACTAGATCTGCCAGGCTGCACTTCATTTTTCTTTTCACATTTGATATTCGTAAAACCTACTAATAGATTCAATTGTTGATTTAAATATTTTTAATACTTTTATATCGTAGGTACTTATCTTTGACCGACTAGATCCCGATATTATTAGAAATTCAATATCGAGAAGTTTTTTTTAGTTAGTATCATTTTATGGACAATCGATAATGAAAATTGGAAATCGATGAATACAGATAACAACAGAATGATTGAATGAACGATCGATCAACTATCGAATAATTTTATATTGTTTCATTCGAATAATGAATTTTGAATGAATCGTTCTGCGCATTTGGATCCTATTTAAAAGAAAGCGCGCTTTGCTAAAACTGTAATATGAAGGAGATTTTTTATGCTTTGCTTGTTTTATCGTTAATGACCTTGCAGATTTCGCGTCTGCTTTGTATCGCATTGTAATGGATTTTTGATAGAGTGTTGAAATATTTATATGAGATGATTTATTAATATTTATTATTAATAACAATGTTTCTATTAAAACTTGTAATATAGTGTTGTATTATTAAATTGTATACACATTCCTATTGCTTGTCCTTTTTAGCGCTAAATATTAAGCAATCTGAACTGAGATTGTAGACTCGAATTAGTTTCTGAACACCTTTTAAAAAGAACATTGAAGGTTCTAATATATAAAAGAAAAGAGAAATAGTTAATAGACCAATCTCCATATAGCAGCCACAGTCTGAACACATAGTAAAATGAGCTCTTAGCGTACTTTGTATACAAAATTTTCCACTTTAAAGTACATTTATTCAGCGACATGAACGCTTTTTCCGTAGTTGTGCATTGAACAAACTTATATATGGCACGAGCTTAGCTAGGTTTTGGTGTGAGGTTGGATGAAAGCGTATGAGAAATCCTTTCTATTTTTACCTTAAATTTTCGACCCTAGATTTCGCCTTCAATTCGTTTTAATATAAAGTTCGCGTTTTTGTTTTATCGAGTATGTTACTTAGTTCAGGATGCTTGTAGCTCCGTATATATCTACGTGAAACGTATATAAATGAAACGTCTTGTGGTTTTACCTAGTCGTAATTATATTCCTTATCAGTCAAAGGCGGTTAGTAAATTTTAATACTTTTAATAATATTAGATATATGTATAGTATATACAATCCTAAATCAAGGAAAACACAAAAATTGATGTTACACCGGATTCTAGGGGCAAGGACAGTCGAAGTGACAAATGAATAAGACATGCTATCCGGTTAAACATCTCGATGTAGATTGACAATTAATATTTTTTAAAAGAAATTAAAAGCATTCGATTTACATATATATATACCTAGATGAATGTGGCCTTAAGTTTACTAAAAGAATAATTTTTTTTTTGTTTAAATAATACAACGGGTCAAATTATACAGGATTATTGCTAAAAATAAAAATAAAACATACATAGTAAGGGTTCAACTGTTGCATCTACATCTACCAAGTTTGAAAACATTTTCAATAAGGCTGAATTTTACTTTATAGAGAAAGAGTTTATTAAAAGTTTTCTCGAAACTTCATTATTAAAAAGTACGAGAGGAGTACATTCGACTATTACTAGCAGACGTGTATACGTGGATGAAATTATCTCCGCCAATGAGGGGAACTGTGGTCAGTTAACGAACGGACTACAATTCAGTCGTATAGAATCAAAAACAGCAATCTGACTTGCGATAAAACGGCAAGTCGATGACTCTATGTCAATTATTTTAATAATTGGTCGCGCCGTTTGCTGGGTTTGAATTCAAATAACACATACATACACATACCACCTGCACCACTCACAAACTCGCACGTACGCATAAACTACCCTCTATCACCCCTACTTTCCGCGTCCTTTCCTGAAGCCTATCAGTCAACTGAAGAGTTAGTTGAAAACGGATACCGCAAGGCGATACACGCCACCACCCTCGAAGAAGTCAAAACCTCGTACGTGTGGGAAGGATTTGAAGATAGTGTAAACCAGCGCAATATACAGTCCACTTCAAAATCCGAGGAGATCAGCGAGCTACATCACCAACAGGTTTGACTGATTTTCCTTACACCTCCTTACCGCATAAACCGCTGCAACAATAATAATTTTCAAAAGCTTTAAAGGTATTGTCATTGAGACTGACTATAATGACTCCAAGGCTTTTGAAACGTTGAATTAAAATAATCTAAACAAACACCTTTAAATTAGTTTAAAACATATTCGCTAATAACATCAGAATTCACTTCAGCTTACTTTTAATTTTTCTTCTTCTTTTAGCTTAGTCACTTTTTAGTTAGCACAACTATAAATATTAATAATTTTGACCACATTTTAATATAATTACGAAACAATTTAAACGAAAGTTTCAAAACTGAAACCATTTAAAGTTTTCAACTATTCGGCGAATTGCGGTGGAAATTATTGTAGCTATTATTGGTCACAAATGCTATTTCGATATTTTATGCATAAACAAAACTTTCATGTGTACAATTAATAATAGAAGTAAAACCGGTTTATAAAAGATAGTTTTATGAGTCGCCAGGTTCTATTAACGTAGAACTAGCATTTTGGAAATTTGTGTTTTTATTTTGTTGAAATATCTTCAAAATGATAATATTATAATTAACATTTGTTCAATGGTTTCTGAGATACTCAATATAACAACGAATTTACATAAACTAATATAATATATTAAATACTTCTATAATATTTATTGTAAAAATAATAGTAAAACCTGAACAAAGGAATGTAATCTCATTAAAATAGTACCAATGTTTTGTGGAGAAGGTATATGTTATGGTAATACCGAATGCATATTAGAGTCCAATTAGATTTGAATTTATGTTTGCCAATACAGATTTATTTTTTAGTTTCTTAATAAAGAAAATGACATATAATTTTCATACTTAATTGAACTTGTGTTTTTCATTTATTTTAATCCTCAACGTTTAGTTTAACTTTATTTACTGTTGATACTTTTTCTTCGATAAAATAAATACTGAAATCGAATCAAAATTGTGTTATAATTACAATAATTTGAATCTAATTTTTGAAACAAATTAATTAAATAAAATTAATCTCAGATTATTTGCGAACGTTATTTTACTAATTAAAAATATTTATCGCATTTATTATGATTAACTGTCAGTTTGGCCGCAACTATAATGACTAAATCAAATATCCATAAAAAATATATAGGTACCTACATTATGTTGTGATATACTTATACAGCGATCGGTTTTCAAACTCGCCTGCTCTCGTTAAGTAGAAAGGCCCCTTGTTACGACAAACCACAGCACCTCTTTGGAAAGCAAGTGCGCGTCAAAGAATAAAGTCACGCCCGAACCAAATTACTAGACAAAGACACAAAGCGCTAAGTGAAATAAAGAGAAAAAAGTAAGACCGGATTTACGGAGACCAAATTGCGAACAATATTTTACCTCAGGTAGCATCTGTTTGGCTGAATTTGGCTCAGATGAAACGCATTTAGATCCTCTCCTGGATATTAAAAACACAGATTGCTGTCGCATTTTAACCTCTGCACACATTCGACTGCCATTAAAATGAATACATATTTAAAACGAGATTGAATGACTCACTTACGCGTAATGTGTTTTTACCTCAGTTTTCTGCAGAATTTATTGGCACATTGGTTCATCTATTTGTACGATTATAGAAAATAACATTTATGAAAGTCAAGATCTAGTTGTATTTCGGAACACACTCATATCATTACACCGACATAAGCAGAAACGATTCCAGCTTTCGTTTCGTTATTTTACAATTAGTATTCGCTAATTTATATCAAGCGGACCACGAGTCCAAATTTCACAAGTACGAATTGTAAAGCTTTGTAAATGTATTTGTAGTCAATTTCCTAAGGTAAAACCACAGAAAAAAAACATTATTGATTCAATACTCAAATGAGAGTTAAAAATACAGCGAGTTTCAAAGTGGAGAAAGTTTCAACAAAACATTCGGGGACAATCCATTTGCGCCTCTTATTGTACTTTTTGCCTCTTGGGATAGAAGCGACTACATAAGAATTTCTTTCGGGAAAAACTTTTCCAACTTGTTAAGTTCTAGTTTTATAAGCAAACTCCATAACCGATGGTTTATTTATACATAAAAAATAAACATGAATTTTGTTGAAAATGTAGAAATTAATTCATTAGATTGCAACTCACACATTTCATGTTGAAATTCAATTGATTTTGTTGGCGGTTGATTTACATTCACCTCAGACATTTCAGCGAGCGAATAAGTGAAAAAGGTTATTTTAGTATGACAGAATTCGTATGTCAAACGTGTCTAGAGTGTGGTCGGATTAGGTTTTATGTTACTAAATCAAAATTTACCTTCTTTTGAGGAATTCTTTTTGAATATCAAAACTAATTTTAAAATGATCTAAATAATACATAGAATACCTACTTGTTTCATTAAGCCGGCAAGGCGACACCTATCTGCGGACAAATTTCTCTTGTAGTAATTCTCTCCCTTTAGGCTTCGGCTTCGACTTCGGCTATCTTCTACCAAAAATACCACAAAGCTTCGGCAAAAAAATAGTCGAAGCTAAATGCTTGCGAGCACGATAGAAGCATGGAGGGCGAAAATTCACCGAGATCAATGTGCACGCAGTTAATCCAAAAAAAAATCGCACACGTATAACATTGCTAAATGTTATTATTTTCACCAAGATGTATATATTGTAAAATATAAACTTCTATAAAATAAATTATGAGTAGGTACATCATTAGCTATTATTAAACAATTTTGTATTTCTTGGTTATTAAGTGTTCGGTTTTGGCTTCGGTCAATGATTTCTCCAAAAGTCGGTCAATCGGTTTTGAATTCGGTAAAAAATCGGCCTTATTTTAAACATTAGTAGTCATATACCGGACTAATTATTATTAACAAATTGGATATGATTATTGTACCACATTGTCACCACAGTGTGCCATATTGTACCACTTGTATCATATTATAAAACTTTGTGTAATTTACATTGTAATTTTTTAAAATTAATTGAAAAAAAAATAATTAAACAAAAATTATTGTAAGAATAATACTTTATTTATCCCAAAATGTGTATTTTATTTTAGATCTTTTTTTTTCAGAAGTTTCTAAACACATAATTCAATAACTAATTTAATAGCATACTTACCGTCAGATATTTTTAACAGAATAGGTCAAAGAGTCGTTGGAACTAATACGATAATATGTATTTGTTTTTGTGTCAAAAAGTAGCTTTACATTTTAACGTTAAGTGTGTGGGGTGTCTGCTGTATATCTTGTTTACAAACGCCCACTTCAACTTTATAAAATAAGACTAGCGGCTCGGTACGTGCTTTGCTACGTATAAAGTGAAATATTAAAAAAAATTAATTGGAACATCAAAATCATGCATCAAACAGCATGAATGACATAAAAAGTTTCAATTACTGTCAACACTGAAAATAGTTTCAATTTGATAGCACAATCCGCCATTTATTGAATTAATTTGTTACAAAAAATGTAATAAATGGAGAACCGCTCAACCGATTTTGTGCAAACTTCACATAAACCATCTACTAAATAGTCTGAACAAAGTCTAAACATTTGGTTTGGATAAGTGAGCCCGTTCTTGAGTTATAAAATTACAACGAAAATTGCCACTTATTTTTATATATATAGATCACTGAATTAGTAATTGTTTATCTACATGTGAAATCCTTATTTTACACACTAATAATAAAGTCATTGATTGTGATAATGATCGTGACGTGCGATAAAAACTTACTCCATAGATATTTTTGTGGAGTAATTTGTGACACTCAATTAATACATAACGTATTGATGTGTCCCTTGACCTTAACTAAACACATATATTTATTACAAAATTTAAATATTAATAGGTGTTGGAATTTCCACAAACATTGTTTATGTAAAAAATTATACTCTATTTCAGTAGATCTGTAAACACTTGAAAGGTATAAAAGTTGAAATTAATTTCAGAGGAGCGTAGTACAGCTTCTAGTATAACTACTTATATATTTAGTTATATAGGTATAGGCTATTTTTATTTAAATTTTTATTGTTTAAGTAATATGGCTTGTTCACATACGTGCTATGTACTTACACGAGCACCATTGCATTTATCAATGTTTCGTCTTTGTATACTGATCTTTACTGCTTAAAATAATAATAAAAACAATATCGAAACGTAATAAAAATCAGTCCAATACATTTCTAAACTATCACCAATAATGCGTTCTAAAAATATATTATACAATTGAGATATCTATACATATTTTATTGTAATATAATTTATTGAAATTCGAAAGCACAATCAGTGATGAATTCAATAATTCATAAAAAACATCAACTCCTAAAGCGATGGCTACCCACTGTATACCTGTAACAGGTAGTTAAAGGCGGGCGGTAAGGTCTCGGCTGGGCGCGGGCGGGCAGTGCCAGCGGCGCCACCGCCCGGACGCCACGCGCGCGCTCCCGTACCAATATCCGCGAATCGAATATAAGTCGAACAACTGAATTTAAGTGAACAGTGCATGTTATTGTGTTGGAGTTACAAAACTTGATAGTGGGTTCTTTTTATTTTACTATTTTTAAAATTAATAATATTTATTGTTTTTTTTTAATTTATGCCTATTTAAAAAAAAGTATCAAATTTCTTCTCAAAATAAGTTTTAAAATTATCTCATAGCGTTTAATTTTAATAAGTTAAATAATCATACTGTATAATTAAAATAGATAAGATTATGATTTATAATAAATACGCTTGCAGTTCTAGAACCTGTTGAACACCTTTTCATTTTGCAAAATTTCTATTCGCTGGAGAAAATATGAATTTAATCTGTAATTTCAATTAATGAGTAAATCCATACAAAACAATAAAATCATCCCCTTGACCTGAATTGCTGTAGTTACTTCAAAATTCAGCTCATCCCAGCCTCTCACTCCATTTAGGTCAAAGAATGCAATAGCTGTGAA
>JAPWLS010001346.1:0-41485 GCA_028551675.1 Tineola bisselliella | reverse complement strand
AAACTATTTATAAAAATAAATATATAAAAAACTTGCCGTCGTTTGAGCATCTGAAAGTATACAGTAAAGATTTCACCATACGCCTTAAACTGGCAAATGCGATGTACTCATACAAAGTAATAAGAAATAACGCACCTTGCATATTTATCCATATCAATGATCCAAGTCTCTCAAAAGGGCCTCGACACTACAAACAAACAAGAATTATTACTATACGTGCATTTGATCTCTAGACGACCAACTGTAACAGTGGAGATAATCATATAGTGAGTCCAATGCGAATAGGACATGACCAATGAAAATTAACCCTTTTTCAATACAACAATTAAACAATACATAACATAATACATACTCATCCGGGAACTCAAAAATAGACTCGGGCATAGTAGGGCTGAAACAAACATGTAAGTCAAATAAATAACCCAATAGCAATATATTTAAATAATGTTTGCAACATCCGATTCATATAAATGCAACATTCAATTAGTAATTTTATAAATTGAAAAATAAAGTCATACCTTTCACCTGGAAAACGAACTGTGGACAGCAGAAAAGCATCATTTTCCAAGCAAGTAGTTCTTATTACTCCACTTTTGTTCCAGAACAATTTGAAAGAGAAAAGACATTAACATTAATAATAAATTTATACCAACTTCAGAAAATAAAATATATTTTTTCCAATATTTACATTAGGTCCAAATAACAGTAATAAAACATACCCCGAGATCACGCTGATGCTTTCACTTGGAACACTACCCCACAACCTACTGAAAATATCAAGTTATATATAAGCTACATATGCCTGGCACTTGCTCGACATAAATATTATAATTTTATTTAAAGTAATGTGGAAATAGATGTATATATTAAGTTATTATTGAGCGACCGTGGTCTAGTGTTTAGTGTGTTTAAGGGTGCACTCTAGCTTAATGTCAGGAGTGGTTATATGCTAGGTTAATATAACGTACATAATAATATAGTCCGCCAAGATATCAGGTAATCCGAAACGGCAGCATGCTCTCTCACTGTAAAAAGAAGGCACATGAAAATATTACATAAAAATAGTTATAAAATCTCGACGTCATTTCTCGATAGCTGAGTTTAAATTACAAGTACAATAGTACAAATAAGATACAAATTGTATCACAATGTATTTGGTATTTATTACTCAAGACTGAATAAATAAATAAATAAAAAGAACATGAATCAGTTAATCAATTTTGTCTATGAGGAAATGACTGTCGTTTGTCCGTTGACCAGTATATTATATCGCCCAACTGTACATGTGGAACATATGGTGGATTTTATCCCATTGGCTAAAAATACGGGAAATTATTAAATACATACGGTATTAACACTATCGGGGCACGCCGTTCGATAGCTCTAAGGTATGTTGAACTATGCATACTGAAATTTAAAATGAGATAATATAAGAAAAAATAAGCCATTAGTGACATTACCACGTGAAAATTGTCATACATACTTGACGGGTCCCAGCAGCGTTAATCCATCTTCTGAAGGCATGCACCTGATATTTAAAAATAAGTATTTTTAGAATATTTTTGAAATATTTCGATGAACGTAAATACTCTGTCTCTTCTCTTATTGGACTTAGACGCGGGTTTTAATTTAAGTGGATAATAAATGATTATGAAACACAAAAGGACACTCTTCAATATAGCACAAAAGTGAGCCCGTTTTTATTACGGGACCCTTGGTTAATACATCGATTTTCTTGCATTGGATAAGCATGATTACTATGACAGTAAAATGTGAAATAGATAGGATTTACTTACGCTACATATCGCAAAGGTCCGTATGAATTAGTATAAGCCATATTTACTACTGGAATCTGAAACAATTGGGAAACTATGTTATAACTAGAATATGTAACCATTATTTAAAACAACGCTTTCATAAAGACAATATGTTAGTGTAGTTATATATATATTCTTTAAACCCGTTATAAGGCAAAAAGCACACGAAGCATAAGAGGATCATACAAAATATTATAAAGACAGGTAAGATGAAAAGACCTGCGAAGTCGAATTTGAGGGACATCATCATATTTATTCATTATATCTTTCCCCCGGAGTAAGGTTTTGGTGTGTTATTGAGCACTAGCATAAGCACAGAATCCAAGCTCAATTTACCCACTAGCTGTTTTGTGCAGATGACTATCATCCAAGTCTTGCTAGGCTCTACTACTAAACCGAATATTTTAGATTTTAAAGAAATAGATAGATAGATAGACAGGTAGGAACTGAAGCGGATTACACAAATAATGGCATTTATCAGTACAGAAAACAAGATAAGACGCCTCCTTCGGGCAGATCGGCTGTTAAGTCGAAGTGTGCGTCGAACCGCTGAGAAGTAATCTGTAGGATATTCAAAGGACTTCTTATGGCTAGAAGTATGTCATGATCTTCACAATTAAAAGCATTATTAAAATCAAGGAGAACAATTAATGTGAGCTCTCTTCTATCCAGAGCCAATCAGTGTGATGAGCGAAAACCAGATTGAAACCCATTAAAAAGAGAAATTTTATTTAAATAGGCAGTGAATTGACGATTTATTTAATTGAAGAATGAGAAGTTCACTACCAATACTGGCATAGTGGATGGCATAAAGAGGCTCTCAATCAAAAATGTATATGAGTCAACTTTCACAGTGATCGGGCACACGGTGTCAAATATCTACAATTAACTTTTGTGTAATATGTTTATGCCTGTTACAACTAACTAAATATCTAGAAATATAAAATTACAAAAGCCAGATAGTAGTTTAGACAAATGAAGAGAAAACGCTCTGATGTTGTTCGAATCAACTCGGTTAAAATTCAGGAAATTCAAACCTAGAAACCACTTTACATTATTAGTAAATTGTCGAATAACCAGATTTTTTTATGAAGTTGGTAGCCCTGATTAATTTGACAACATGACTCGCGCACCCCGCGATGTTGTCAGTTGGTCGAATCGAGGTCATTCGTGTTATTGTATTAAAAAATTGTTGAGTTGTTTATTTATTGCAATAGCAAAATTTTGACTCTTCTGAAAATATAAAAACTAAAGTTGAAGATCATCTGTGTACTGAATGTGCGCATAGTTTTAATGTAAGGCAGATCTGTCAATAACAAGACTATATTTTAGTTTTTGAAGTGTAACCTAACAACATAACTAAATATATTAACAAAAGAAGGAGATCATAATTATAAGTGTTTTTTCTAATGATTGCACACTTTAAAGTGGTTATTAGTAGTTAACAGTTTGTGTAAATTATACACTTATTTTGATGAGTTGACGTAAGCTTCAGTACAAGAAAAAGATAAGGGTTCGGGTCTTTAGACACAAGCATAGACAGTTTTCATTAAAATAATTGAGTGTGCCTCATAAAATTCTTAAGATGTCCATATTATATGGATCAGATTAAAATAAGACAGAGTGCACTGAATATCTGTGTTTTCTATTTCAGGGATCCAGCCTGAGTTTAAATGATGAAGATTTGTGTTTGGGAAATAAGTTTGGCTGCCAGTCCCGTGAGGTGCTGAGTCCCTCTACTTCTATAAGGTAAAGTTTTCAAGAAATTGTCTAAATTCAATAACACATCAAAACTACAAATGAATATTTATAAATTGATTTCAGAATTCTTTAAAAGTACATGAGCATGCCCCTGAGGAAGAAAAATGGGGAACCAGGTAAAGTAGGCCCGGATACTAGAATAGTAGCAAAAAGAATTTATTATTTGAAACTTTACCGTCAACAGACATGTCTAAGGGGAGTGAGAAAGGATTATTAAATAACAATATTAATAATATATGATGTGCTTTTAGGCCGGTGCTTATTTTAGTATTGATAGTGATCCGGTATTAAATATTGGATTATAGGATTTACTATTGCATCTACTTTTTGATTTTTCTACTAATCTGATGGCCTTTGTGGCGAGATGGTTAACAAGCCTGTCTATTACGAGGTGGTCTTGGGTGCGCTTTCGGTTTACATTTTGTAAATTGGACATTATTTCAAAAAATTTGAAAAACTTTTCATGTCTTTATAACAGCAATAATAATAAATATAAATAATAAAAACACGTAATATTTGTTAAAATACTTTCCCTAGAAGTGAATAATCATGCACATCGTTCACGAAATAACGTATTTTTATATATTTAAAGTTTATTTCAACTGAAAACTTTTTTACGGATCAATATTTTTAAATAAAAGGTTGGGTTTTCCGTCAATAACGTAATATTAGTAATTTATGGTTAATTTCATGTTGTGATCAATCTGTGGGTCGTAAATAAGTCGACACGTGATATTGCTGTTAAAAATGTTTGCGTATTCCAAATGTAACTGAGAGATTGAGAACAACAACAAAGTGTATTTCCAGGAGAGAATATTGTCATCAGTATACAAACCTTCATATACACTGGAACAGAACGGACTATGTGAGAGATTAAATCATACAGTTGTGGAAAGAGCAAGGTCTCTACTTTGTGTTGCAAATTTAGACAATATATTTTGGGCAGAAGCAGTGCACACAGCTGTGTACTTAAGGAACATGTTATTAGCATAAATTAGAATCCACAGAGATGAAAAACTAACCAGTAGTTTATTTTTATATGAGGGTGTGTTATTGTATTGTATCGAATTTAGTGTACATAAATAAGCAAAAGGAAACAATGCCTAGTGGTGGGTGTACGCATCTCTTTGAAATCATAACCAATAAAAAGATTTCAGTATTAAAACCTTTGTATTCCACTTCAATAATGCTTTTTATTATATATATTTTAAAATAAATTTTATGTTAATAACGAGATTTATGTTAACAAAGTCATTACCATTAAAATTAATTTGCATGTCACTTCCCTAGTCATGTGGCACTGACAGATGTCGCCCAGGTCAATGCACAAAGTACGATTGACACATGCTAAATTCCAAGAGCAGGTACGCGTACAAATTCTGAGAAAACAATCTAGACCATGAAATTGTACATAAGCATAACTAGGAAACTCTTAAAAAATGAAAATAAAACAGGAAATTTTAATTCACTTCAATTTATTGTACTGATGATTTAGGATGAAAAAGGATAAAGTTTGTATCTATTATTTCTAAAATGTTTATATTTATCCTTTACTTAAAGTTACAATAAAGAGTAGGCCTCAATCATCCAATGGATGCTAATTTGAACACCTCGAACAGCAAACAAATAAAAATAAAATCACAAGAAACTAGCACACTAGATAACAATAAGAATCAAAAACAACAGCAGCTCCTGATTCAATTGTTTACACATATACAATTGTTTATTTATATAGTAATAGGACTAGAATTTAATTTCAATAAATTAATGCAACCTACAAAATGCGCAATAGTGCAATGAAAGTTATCTAAGAAAAGCATTGCTTCTAACATAACTTTAAATATAGTAATCTCATTCCTACCTAATGTAGTAGGCTGAATAACAAATTATAGTTACTAGACTTTAACAATTTTATTTTAACCATCTATCATCTAATAACAAACATACTGAGAGATTTATATTAAGTTTTTAATTATATAAATGAGATTTGAAGAAAGGGAAAACCATTGTCTTATTATCCATTCTATTATTAACTCTAATAATTTAAAATTCTCGAGTTTAAGGTGACCCCAAGTTTAACATCATTTTTGAAATAGAAATTGATTTCTTTTAGTAAGGAAGTATTGAAAGGAGAGGAGCTATTATGTAAATTAAGTATAATTAATAAACAGATTAAGGTCATTAGTCACTCAAAACCTGTTTAAAAATTACATGTAAGCTACATAATAGGAACATATATGGGCACTTCATACGAAAGTGTATTTCTCCATCATTCCTTAGACTTGAGCACTTGTACATTATCCTACCATCGTAAGTAATCAAAAGTAAGTCATTATATTTAGAGAATTTTATTTTTATATAAATCAATCTGGCAAGTTACTTTCGTGAAAACTGCCCATATAGTGACACTTCACAATTACAACACTAAAAATAGATAAGTGTACCAGAAACTTGTAGTTATTTTAATTTTTTTTAAATTTATTTTAATGTAATAGTTCTAATTGTTCATGCAATCTCCTTCACGACCTACGTAAAGGGAGTTTGACCCCTGTGTGATAAATTTTATGGGTAATATGGGTAATGGAATTATGGGTAATAGCCAAAAACAAAAAGGCCAGTAGTATGCATCTCTTTCAGCTACACCCACCATTCCTCGGGCGCATATCAACTTCCAAACTTAACACAGCTCATCTTCGTCATCATGTTCTTGTTTCAGATTGGGTGGAGCAGACTCACATGACAGTTGATTGGAATTGTCCTTGTTTTTCTGTAAATTAACACTGCTCTGATACAAACAATTACTGCAAACTTGAAGTTGTGTGTTTAAATTGGCATAAAAATAATGAACTAATGTAGGAACAGTATAACTTGAATAAAGACTAACCTGAGTTTCAGATACATATGATGGGGCCGCATTCTCAACTACAGTTGGTCTCGGCACTGATGGAGCTATCCCTTCCGGCAAAGGGACCATTTGTGCAAGTTTAGAATACTCTACATCCATGTGCCTAATGAATGGTGATGCCAATGCAGACTTTGCAGCATCACGATCTTCCTCATCATACGCTGCTAAGAGTTGTTCAATTATATGCATTTCAGCTGCCTCGCAATTATTGCCCCACTCCTATAAATATTAATAACTACATTAACCAATAAGTTTGTTACTACTTATTTATACATATATGTATGGGGTTGCCTATAGTCATGACATGCACACAAAATAATACTTTCAAAATAATTATTCTTTCTTAATTTTTCTCATTAACCTTCTTAATCCCACGATGTTAATTCTAATTAAACAATATTACACACTACCCAAAAAATCGCCTTATAACATTACGATTTTTCGAATAATGTGTCAGTATTGTATAATAGATGGTATCTTCATTCTTGATATTGTGGATTTCTTCCACTTGCACGTGCCGGCTCAATAGTTTCAACTTCACAATGTGCTAATGGCTACTCACACTTACGTCAAGCACCACAACTCTCACCTATTATTAAGTAATACAAATCATAAATCAAATGTAAATCATCACCAATCAAATAGCTCCAAAATATTTTATCATATTTGATGCAAATAAAATCGGATACCAATTTAGTGTTCTAATTAAATTGGTCACCATACCTTATAAACTTTTTCAGCAGCAACTAAATCCTCTCTTGCAAGTTGAACCAAAACAATGGCTACTGTTAAACGGCCAATAGCACCAGTTGCTCCATGTTCTTGATGGAAGCCAATTTCACGACGAAGACTGTCCGTTGCTTGGTCATACCTAATGTTTAAAATAATGTTTATGAATGTGTAATATTCCAGATTTTTTACATTAAGGAACTCTCTCTAAATAGCTTAGTATTTAGTTTAAGAGATTATATATTGTATTGGCATTACTGGAAATATTTTTATGAGGAAATCATGAAGAGATCTAGCTTACTTACATTCCCAGTTTGACGAGTATGCGGGAAGCTTTACTGATATACTCAGCAGCTTGATGTTCTCCACTCTCAGTCTGTAAATAAAGAAGTCAAATGAATATGTAATAAGACATATAAAAAGACGTAATTAGACCATAGCTCAATGTGATAAAACAATACATTCGCATGTGAAGGAAGGAAATGATAATGCACGGTAGATCATATCTCTGTGTCTATTTTTGTGAGACTTAAAACATGACAATATATACAAACTAGTAAACTGGAGAAAGCCAAGCTATTCATTCGCTCAAATTAATATTTATACTTACAGAAGAAACATCAGCAGCATGTTGAAACAGCTTCAATGCAAGTTCCGGTGATGTGTGCTCGATTATTTTTCCAGTTTTGTCTAAAATATTAGCACCGGCATCTCCAGAACCATGTTGCTGGTACAGACTGCAACTCTCCTCTGCCATTTTGTACAGCTACAGATTAAAGGGTGTTTAAAATGCATTCTTATTCATATATGATTAGATACTTGAATTTTATTATTATGGGCAGCATCTTTTCATTACAGTGAGATATGAGCTGATAAACTAGTTTTTAAAGAGAATTCAATAAAACTCTTTCTATTTTAGTATAGTTTCAGTTTTCCATTTAGCTTCTAGACTATATGATTAATCCTAAACTAAAAGCTTTGAAGTTCACATTGGAACAGTGTTTGACAAATCCCATGTCTAACCCGGGGACCAATGGAGAATGCCCAAATTATGATGACAACTATGATCCTAAATAATCTTTTAGATAATATAAACAACTTTAATCGACACCTATTTCATATTTAATTAATTTACTACAACTATAAAACGAACTAAAATAGCAATAATTAGTAATTATTACAGACTATCTGTACATTCCGTACCATCCTATGTCACAGTAGCCAATTGTAAAATTATTCACAGTTGAGGCAATCAAATAAAATCCACTGAAGTGTTCCATAGAACCAGCAACATAAAAACATGTTTACAAATTTAAGCACCAAATATATAATACTGCTATAAAAGTAAAGTACAGTACCAGAAATGTACTATGTTTGAAATTGTTTTAATAAGTCCATTTTTTGGGTATTCTCTAATACTAATTTGGAAACTTGTATTTTTATGATGTAAATACATATACTGATAGACCATACCCAAATACACACAGAGTATAAATTAATGTAATGAACCTACTTCTTCTGAAGTCGTAACATCTTTGCTGGCAATGATGGCATTTTCGAGGGCCTTAGCAGCGTGGAAGAACGATTTATTCTTCATGTAACATTCAGATGCTTTCAGGTGACTCTCCTTACAGTTGCTCAAAGATCGGGCAATCCGGAAACACTGAGCTGTCAATAATATTAATAATTAAAACTACAACTTTAAACTCATTCTCCCTATCTTCATACTAATTAGTCTATATAAAATAGTATGTGAACTACTACTACATAATATACATAATACATAATATTATTATTATTATAATTAGACAGTTAATTGATAATAATCATTAAAACGAATAATAATACAATAAAATCCAAACGGTAAAGGCAAAGTAGTTACCTGCTTGACTATATTCATCAGCTGCGGAGTCATAATCAGGCTTCCATTTTAAGAAAGAAGTTTTCAAGCTGTAATATCGAAATTAATTTTTATAAACCGTTAAAACAACTATATGCAATAAAATATGACCCACAATTATAGTTACATTATAATTAAGGACAAAAAAGTATGCAATTTATGGAAAATTTATATAATTTATCATAGCATGAGTCAAACAATTAGTTACAATTAAAGTTGCGTTTTATAACCAATAAGTTAAATGGAAAATATTAAATTCATATTTCAGTCAATAAAAAATGCCTATCACACTTCTGGCTCAAAATCCGTTCTTAGTTCAATGCCCTATATTCATCAGGGATAATGTAGGATTCCAATGGTAAAAGAATTTTTTAAATCGGCCCAGTAGTTTCGGAGCCTATTCAATACAAAATAAAACAATTAAATGCTTTCTCTTTATTATATTAGTATAGATATAAAAAAGTTACACACTCACAATTTTTCAGCAGCCTTGATGTGTTCTTGTGCTTCATCAATTTTAGCAGACATTTTTATTTTATAACTGTTCTTCTTCTTCCCCTTCTTTTATTAATGGTCTTAGATGTTTAATAAAGACAATTCTGCCAATGTAGAGTTTTCGGACAGCAGTTCAACAAGGTATTACTTCTTTTAGAATAGGCACTCGCGGATACACGTCCCGACACGTCCCCGCAAGCGGTAATATTGTTTCTAGTGAGACTCAAAAAACGCGACGATTAACAGGACAGAAATTAATTAAATGTTAAATTGAACAAGTCAAAAGTCACTCGCAAAGACCAAAGTAAAAATCGATTCAGTCGCCAGACCTTCGTCTCGCTTTATGTACGCTACATCCGTTTATCGTCTATGACAGTAATGTTGTTATTGTTTCATTTAAGGCAAAAGTAACACGCTCTTAAAGCCAAACATTTAATATCTAAAGTATCATTTTTAAAAAGTATTTACTGTGTTTAAATAAGTCTCAGTGTTATTGATAGTTTAGAATTTAATGTGATATTTAATGGAACTTTTAAAATTAGGTAAATATATGAATATTTTTTATTAATTCAGTTGATGTTTGAATATAAACTAATTTATCAGCTTATTTCAAATGTAGTATTTAAATCAGATATCTTCTTAACATATTGTGTTTAAATTTACACATACTAAAATTGATACGAAAACGGTAATAATAAATTTACAGTTTATTAGTTACAATGACGTGAAAGGTATCTTAACGAAATAAGATTAAGAGAAATTACACCGTTGGTAATGTTTATGATATACCTACGTATTTTTATTGTACTGTACTTAATTATTTTTTACAATAATTATTCTAGGTCACGTTGTAAACAACGCTTCTTAATAATAACATTTTTCTACTTTCATTTGTAAATATTATTTTTACAATTAAATAACTTTTTTTATCATTTTAAATTAAACATTGTCAAGTCTCATTTGTTCCGGTTAGGGCCTTAGCTTTTAATAATAATTGTTTTAGTATTGCAGTTTAATCCAATTTTCATTATAATTGTGTCTAATTTTCTATGATAATGTTATTATACGTATTCGAGTGTGATTACATCAGTTAATAGATAAAATAATATTGTTTGCAGTGAATATGATCCTTTTTTGTCGTACAAAGTAACCGATTCAAAGCATACAGTGTATATTAAAGAAATATATAATTTGAAAAGGGTTCTGTTAGTATATGTGTTTATTATAGAATCAAATCAATATTATTATCAGATGCGTGGTAAAATCAACTAAAAAATGCAAACAACTGTTCCGAGTTCCCACGGTTAATACAAACTGATTGATATGGTCAGTACTTTATCAGGAAAACACCGTAAATCCATTTTTATATTTTAACTATACAAAAAAGTTGCTTCTGTAATAAGACAAATATTTTGAATTGTGAAACTTAAAGTAATATATAATACGTAATCTGTATCTATGTATTAGTACTAGACAGTGCACAGTACAAGGACATAACGGCGAAAAGTTTCTACTTTTTCGACGAACTTATTGAGACCGTCATCAAAGTTAACAATTAGTTTCTTAGATTACCATGTGCAGACAGATAGACGCAGCTATTGATATATTGACGAGTATATATGTGTATTGATCGATATACAGATATAAGTATTGATGTACTAAAGGTCGATATTTATGGAAGATTCGACGGGCGTATTCGCAAATCCATATATAATATAATAATTCATCTTCAGAGCTAGTTGATTGATATTTTACGATATTAAGTTGGTAACATTGACTATCTAAATCCGACAATGCGTTTTCATTGCTCTACATTTTTTTTCTTACATATGCTACGTAAATATTTGCCAGAACGGCTACACGATAAAGTCTCAGTTATCAGGATTTCTTAACATTAATATAAGTGGATCACTTGTGAAATTCAATAGAAAATATATCAATTATTATGAACATTTTGATGATTTCATTCTATTATATATTCTTATCTTATATAATTTCATCGACCACAAGTAAACTTGCGACGGCATACTTTTTACCCTAATAATCGTAATTCTACAGCCCGCTGTTTACAAAAACGTCTTATCCCGATTTTGCACGCCTTATTTATTTAAATACTAACAATCAAGTCACGATGTTGTGCGTCAATCGCACCATTCTTAAAACAAAGGCGTAACAATAAGCTTTGACAGTTGAACTGCAATCGTTTTGAATTAATAAGACTTAAAAGGTGTCTCACGTCTTAATGTAAACCATGGACATCGAGTGTTTCAGGTAGTACAAATTAAAACTTCTAGCAGAATAATATAAATACTGCCATGTAAATATTTAGCATGTGTAAAGCTGTACTTCCGAAAGGAGTTGGGGTGATATTTTACGAGCTCAAAGAGTTTGTTCGTACCTTATAATGCATCGTTTTCATTAAATAACTTTTTGTCATAGGGTGACCACCATATTAATAATTAATATCAGGATTTTCAGAATAAAAATCTCAGCATGACGATGGACTCTTCAAACAACATTTAATATTGGATAATACTATATGTATACAGTACCTATATACTTACATTATATTATAGAACTGAACAAATCTCTTTCATCATTTTTATATTTGTAATTTACGAGTTATAATTTATCTTGATTCATTTTAAGATTACACCTTTATATCCCTTTAATATTATAAATGTGAATGTGAGTTTGTTTGTTACGTTTTCACGCAACAACTACTTAACCGATCATCATGAAACTTTGTATACATATTTTTGGAGGCACTAGAAGTAACATAGGATACTTTTTATTAAAAAAAAATTTTTTTACTATAGTTTCCAATTGACTATAGTTAGTATGAACTCTGATACTTATTTAATGACTTAAATGCGAGCGAAGCCGCGAGTAAGAGCTAGTATAGTATATATTAACTCTACTATAAGTGTTGCTCAAATTACAGCATTCTGTTCATACCTTGTTAGTTCCAAGAGTGTGTTTAAGGTCTCTCCATAATATGCCATATACTAATAAAGTTTTAGGATGACGCTGAGTCCAGTAAGTGCGAGTGAGAGAAATAGTACTCTAGCCCCTTAAGAATAATTCGCATTGTATTACGGATTTTTCAATCAATATTCACTGTTCTTTCATTCTAAGATATGGAATGACACTAGGAAATAAATCCCATAACAGGAAATAAACCCGATTTGAATTCAAACACACTTTGTCCTTTAATGTAAGATTCATTTTAATTAATAAGTTATTTTATTAAGTAATCATAAGTCGATATAAATTCCGGTTTAGATAAGGGAATGTAGTTTTTCCTATCTACAATGCAACTTGTGATAATGGATCTTTTGAAAGAATTTTCTTATTTCTTATGTAATAGTGTGATCTATTACGAAAGTTTTTTCTCTTACATTATGATGATCATGATTGAGTGACGCATAGGTTATAATCTGTATAAACTCAAATTGCATAATAACTTACAAATAATTTTATCTAATTATATTTCAGTAATAAATATCGGTATTTTATGATATTTTTCAGTATAATTTCTCACTTGAAACGAAGAGGCTGCTTTTTACCTCTCGTTTTTATTAATATTTTTTGGAACGATTTTTTTTTAAATTTTGATTACTAGTTAAAGTTGTGTAATGTCTTGTTTTTCCGCCTTCTACTGCGAAAGCTACTGCAACAGAGGTAAATGAACTGTTTTTATTTCAATAAGATAACTAATTAAATTTTAGACTGGCAGTATTTAAAACTATTACAAAATTCTAGGAAACACGTAAGAATCCCTAGCAGTTGTATGTTGAACAATTTATAGATTTCAGAGCATGCTCGAATTAGAATTTCCGTGTTTTTGAAACTTGAATTTAAGTTATTTGTATAGTTTAACTGCCTTTTTCAATTTAATATTAACCTAGCATTATTAGGGGTTGAATTATGTAACTTGTTGTTTTCTCTGCACGTGTAAAGGTTATGTCGAAGAAGGGCGATCATATGAAAGGACGTATTTTATTACTATTTCAATTCGCAAAATATTATATCTTAGTAATTTTATTTGATAACACGATAATTTTCATTTTTGTATGAATGATGCCTTGTTGACAGTTAACAAATAGTAATTCATCAAAAAATGTTACCCTTTAGATAAATAATAATACACATTTAATGATATAAACATCGGTAAGCAGTTCAGATTACGTCTTAATACGAATAACCATTTTATTATTGCAATGGTTATATTAGAACAGATATTAATGCGAAGTAATTGCTCAAAGTCGTCAAGAAATATAAGGAACCCATATTTAGTTTAAATAATAATAAATAATACAGTGTTATCGATAATAATATCTAATATATATTATTAAATAATAATATCATACTGATAAACAAATTTTCGATTAAATATTTCGACTGGGAGTAGATCTCGGGATCTCTTCACAATAGACTGGCGCGTTAGCCTCTGCGCTATAGAGAATAGAGATCGTCAATTGTAATCTAGATGTATTTTCATCTGATGACCTTGTACCTATTGTCTAATGTTATTCGTGGACACTGTTTAATCAGCTTTTTTGCGGCTTACTATCGCGATCGCTCTATTTTAATCCGCCGTTTCGGCCGCTTTGCAGCTATTGCTCTCAATATGCCCCATATTTTGTTTAAATAAATATCAGGATGAACTATTAACAATAATTTTACATATGAAATAATGTTCGTAAATTTGATTGTACATCAGTTCGCGAGTTCTGAAGTGCGGTGAGGTGGGAGAGGGGGGCGAATTAAAGGCGGAGGGCTCCACCCTTACCTTATGCAGGTGTGACTCCTCGTGAGAAAATCGGACCCCTCTATAACAGTAAAGCACAGAGAATTCATTCAGCCGAAATAACTATTAATTATTGCGAAAATTGTATAAACGCCGTCTTTTGTTAAAGAACACAGGAAACTATTAGGTACATTGTATCAATTTCTTAAGATTTCTTGTATTTAGATGTTTCTAGAAAATGTCTCCTTGCGTGGGCTCAAAATCGATAACCTCCTATCCGAATTTTGCGGTTGGGCTCTTGTCGTTAAGTGCCAATGATACAAACATAGACAATATAGAAAAATTTGCTTGTTTCATATGTAGGTATACTTAAGATATTCAACAGGTATCCATTGTTTTCCCAATAGTCGTCAGTACTAATTAACTTGGTCAAACTAATATCAGACTGTTGTTTCTTCTTTTCTAAAATAAAACTATAAAAAACATTTAATAATAATATTTAACAGTAAACCATTTGAGAATTGAAAATGAATAACTTAGAATAACAGTAAGTTCAAGTCTGAAGCAATTTTTAATGTATCTTTCTGAATTAAGATTTCTTTAAGATGAAAGACGAGCGTAAAATAAATGAAGCAACGCTGGGTTCGCACTTAACGTTTGAACTTATGCTATACTTTAAGTGTCTGTAATCACACATCAACGCTTGACCTATTAATTGATAAACAAAACTAAGCGATTGCCTCTTAGTATTTTATTTATTTTTAATCGATCTATCACTCCAAAGCGCTTCAAATAAATTAAATAATTTACGAGGGTATTGATATATTATTTTTAATAATGTGCATGTTCCGTATAGCCCCGAAGTCAAAAATCTTGATATGACCGCCTTCTGTTCTATATTTTCTTATGTAGTAGGTACTTATATCTATGTATTAGTTTCTTTAGTGCAATAAAGTGTTATTATTATTATTACAGAATAAAGCCACACAGAATTTTCCACCTTACATTGTAAGACGAAAAATAAAAAAAAAATTATGGTATTTATTTTTAAATTATTATAGTTTAAAAAAACTAGATATAAATGATTTAGATTTTCTTTTGTTTTTCCAATATTAGTACAGCTGTTAGTACTAAACTATGTGAATAAAGTAAAGGAACAAAAGAATGCCTGCAAAGTCAGTGCGCGGACGCGAACGTTCCCCAATATGCAATAGGACTTGGAAAGATTGTACAAACTAGACTCGCAAACTGCCCGGTCATTTTAATAACCAAGGACATATTCTACTGAATTATAGTGATCATACATATAGCAGCCGATTGAATGAGTTTTTACACATAATGGTGCTACTAATTAGTTACTGACTGAACGAATTTAGCTATAAACTACATACGATATATATAATTTGAACGCTTATGTGAATCTTGAACTGTTAACTAAATGTAATCATATCTGTTGTCAAAAAAGGATTGAAACAGCTTCGTCCGTGTAAAAATTAATATTAGAGTTTCTCACCTCAGTAACTTAATCTTACCTCTAGAAATGCACGCTTATTTTATTTTCATATTTATGTAAATGCGTGTGGCAAGTTCGAAAACAAGGAGGTCTCTAGGATAGGTATATGTGACGTGAACACTAATACAGAGTTCGTTTAACCAAAACAAAAGTACGAATACAATGTAGTTATTGAACGTAAAATTTTTGTCGTTATTTAATGCATATGTAAGAGTATTATTGTGCTTCTAAGGTTAAAATGGAATTTGTTTTTAATAAATTTTGGTGATTTTATTAGTACAAATTATGGTTTTCTATTCATTGAATAAAAATGAATTAAAAACGTAAATAGTAAGAATTGTAATTTAAAAAACAATACATTTACAAAATATAGTGACTCATAGATTTTTGTTTGTTTAGGTTGGTTTTAATAATTTCAAAATGAAATTTATGTAAACGCTGAGTTGTATACGTGACAAGTTACTAAACTATAATACAACTATGTATATCTCACTTATCTATGACATCGTAAGGGTGGCGGGAAATCGCTGGACGCAAGCCGCTACTAACAGATCACACTGGCGTTCAATGGGGGAACCCTATGTCCAGCAGTGGACGTCCTAGAGCAGATATGACGATTTCTCACTTATGCATAGATATTTTGACTTGTAACTGCAAGCATTTGGTAATTATAATAAACCCGAAATATAATAAAACCACGTTCTTAACCTCGCTTTATCACTCTAAAATAAATTATGGTGACATCATTATATATAAGACATTTAAAAACAAAAGACAGCGCACTATTATGATAGCACGTGGACAAAAAATCAAAACAAATTCAATTGATAGAATTTTGAATAGATATAGCAAATAAAGCTCGTATTATAATGCTAAAAATTTGTCTAGATTTCAAATAATATGAATACATTGAAGTTTTTTTGCTTAGGGATTTTAATTTAGTAATAACGACCGGTGGGGTGGGTGGTCATTTGTCAGTTTACATAAAGGTGAATTCCTGTAATAAGAATGATCGCTATTTGTTATGACAACCCTTCGGAACAAACGAAGTGCAAAAATCCAGTGTTATACACACTTATATTTATAAATCTTGTCGCTTACATTTTCTTAAATTTGATATTATATTACTATAGAACCTAGTAACTCATTCATGTGTGAAACTACTTAGAACAAGGGACAAGTCCTTGAATAAATTAATTTACATCACGAATGCATAATTATTACGTAATTATTTAAATGAAATACGTTAATGAAGTGTAAGGGCTCTACTCAAATTATGATAGCCTGATTCACGTAAGTTCGTCCTTTACGATAGGTACGTAATTTTGATAAATTTTTTTATAAGTTTTAATGTACGTATTAGAAAACCGTACAGTTTTGTACCATAATTTTGAACTGCATTGTGGAAAAAAATTTGCCCGCGCTGTTTTTTCTAATGTGTATAACAGGCATTATTACATTCTGGGGAAAATTAGTGTGCTTCGGATGAACCTATTATTCCAAGTATGACAATAAAAACAACTGAAATTAGGATATCGAGAACTAACAAATTATCGTAAGCAATATTTTATTATTTTTAATAACTGATTTTTTTTATTAAATAATTGAATATCATCAATCATTATATGTTGTATTATTTTAAATAATAAATTATTTGCTGTATTATCGAACTTTCGTACAAGGTCAATAAAAGTGGGGTATAGTGATTTACAGTAACAAATACAGTATGTATAGCCAGATGCGTAACCAGTTTTGACCCTTTCAAAAACCTTATCTCGCCTGACCACCGTCCGATTTAAAAGATTCCCACAGATTATGCAGATCTTAAGTTCACTTTTACTATATTTTTCAACAGCAAATACCGTCGTCGTGTTGTCGCAGAATAGGGCTCCCTGAGCAAACAACGCGAACTATCATAACGTGGTTCACGATTGGATTGAATTTGAATTCGAATCGATTTATTAATTTTTTTAACTTTAATGCATGGAGCATATTCTAACGCATGCAACTCGGTCGTTTGCCATATCCATAATAATCCCACGTATAACTTAATATTGTATTCCTGCAAGTACTGGTAACATTTTTGCATCAATATTTTAAAATACTATTTACTATACTAACCCAACATTAGACGAGTTAAATGAATTTAAATGGCTCATTAGTAAATGAGTTTAATAAAAATTCTGAAGAAAAATATCCTTTCAAAGTAAATTAAATTAACAAAAGAGATTAATTACGTTTTGTTTTAAAGCAATGGGTTGTTTATATGTTTTTCATATTATTTTATTTATAAGTTTTTTTCTGCTTTCAATTTTTAAATATTAATGTGAAAATTAAAACACCTAAATAAAATTTTATTAATTTATTCAAATAATTAAATAACGGAAATATTTTCAATGACGTTGTGTAAATATATGTTTAGATATAATTAATATTATGCAAAATTGTATAACACCCTCAAGACAGCTGCGTCTTGGTCGAGGTCCACTTCGAACACCCTGATTTCCCACGCGCTCATGCATCTGCTTCTTAAACCCCTCACCCTTCGACCTCACGCGAAATAACAATGTATTAGTACTTACTGTTTTTACAACTAAGGGCAGTGATTTCTTCCGAGTACCGTCATTTGTTGTGTAGAACTCGCACGGGAGCGATCTCCCTGGTGCGCAAGAGTTTGACTTTTGTTGTTATTATTTTAAAGTTGTGTCAGTTTTTTTTTAATTTTAAAATGGAGACGTTGTACCAGTCACAGTCAAAACATAGCGCCCTAAAAGGTGAGCCTGTTTTACTGTTCTCGTGATATTTGCAACATACCTAATTTATTTTCACAACTTTGATTTTTATAATATGTGGTTGAATTTTAATTGGTAATGTGTACTTTTTTAGTTTGAGAATTTTATGAAATTTCAATGCAGTGATTGGTTAATAATAACATTTAATTAATATTTATTTTCGAGTGATTTAACATCATAAACAATATTTTAATTTATAGTGAAGCAAATACGATTGCATTTCATTTGTATATGTTGTAGCTAGTTAAATAACTATTATTATTATAATAATGCACAGAAGACCTAGTTAGGGTTTCCGAACAAGGTAACAACCATGCTTAATATATCTACTCGTAAGAGTATATACAAATATGTATAAGAACCCAACGTTATAGCATAACACATGTGTCACGTTCTTGGACATCATTACGTGCACTACATTATCGTAACTAGTGTACTATCAACACTGTGATCTTGCTACACACGTTTTTCCAATTACCTCAGTGTTACATTATAATGCTATCAATTGAGTAAAACCGATAAGAACAACTCAATGATCGAATGGCTGCATTGGCTTGAGTCGTCACTCTTGAAGTTACTCGTACGGCCGCGAAAGGGTGCATCGCAAATCTGCAAGGAATCTACCGCGGCAGGTGCGGCGGCTCACATACTCAATAAGCGCGGGCGGCGACCGACCTACCAGTTCCCCGCGGCGCGCGCTTAGTACGAACGTGCGCACTGCGCACGCGCACATTCTCCGGCAGTGTTTGTTATTTCTATTCGGGAGTCCGCGTGATGCGTCTCTGGCAGTAAGTGTTGTCTAATTGCGGAAGGCTGTGCGGGGGCGGGTGGTCCGGTCGCCGGGCAGAGAGACCTCGGCGACCCGCGTACCGTTCACCACACGCACTTGCACCCATACTTCGACTGTTGAATCTCATGCACCGACTACATACACTTGTATTAACTGCTAAGAATAGTAGGCACACACTTGGCGGTCAACCCGTGAGACGTGACATGAGTTTACGTGCACTTAAAGCTTGTCCTACAGAGGTACTTACTCGATGGGAACGAGGACGAGGTTTTGAACATTGACGCGTTTATTTGCACCAATGAAATCGAAATGAATTGTACAACAGCTATGCGCATAATTCGTTAAAATGTCGACAGATCTTCGTCGTAATAAGTAAGTTAGAGTACTTACTATTGTTTTCATAATTACTTACGCAGGTAACAAACAATTCTTTAAACCAATTAATACCTAATTATTGTTGGCGTCCGATGTACCTTCCCGAGTACCGACAACCTTCATTGTTATAGTAACAATAATACTGATATAAAGTACTTAATACGTGACGAACGGTTAAATGTTTCATTAAGACACTAAACCTTTCTCATAGCGTTAATCAAAATTCATTTATTGTACTTTGTATCTTGACCCTAGACCGCACTTAGGTATTGTAATCCGTGCTAAATACCCATTGTGTTTAAATTAACGGCCAACGACAAGTTTAGGACTTTAAAGCAATGTATATTTTTATATTTATTACATTTCAATCAAATTCGATTCTTATAAGATTGCAATTGACTTATTTACCTAAGTTCGACGAATAACAGCAGAAGTGAACACTGAGGTCAAACGGATAAACAAAAGTGTTATAACTATTTAAATTTCAAACTATACCTACTCAAAGTAATTAAACTTGCTTATATATGACGAAATAACCCGTATCGTTTATAAGGGACTATTTGGTTAAACAAATTATTGCGTGACAAGTTTTCGTTGAAAGTCCCTTTTGGTTTTTGTTTTAAATGTTAAGTCACACTTATAAATGCACGTGTTATGTGAGCGTTCTGTTTTTATTTTTTTATTTTTAATAGTAGCCTTGTATATGACCACACTCCAGGTTGTTGATGAACAAGTTGACAGGGTACACTCCTCTCGCTACACTCTGACTATTTCCAAGCTGAGCCGTGTTATTAAATTAAAGAACTTCTAAAAGCATCTACGTATATATTTTACTAGATATGTATACCCTAATGTGTAATAAATCTAATGCTTATGTGAGACATTACATGTTATTTTACACAACTACAAATAAATATTAGCCACTTGAAAATTACCAAAGGCATGTCTACACAAATCACGTGGCACATAACAAAATAGTTCGAGATAAGGCGCCGTGCCTCTATGAGTAGGGGCCCTAAAAGAAGCTCCAAGAATCCTAACTATATATTCTGGTATTTATGTTATTAGCAGTAACTGTGACATGGAACTGAGGACACTCCGTTCACTATGGGGCGTGGTTTAAGACTATTCTTTAATCATGCTAAAATTACTCGGTGAAGGGAAACATTTAAATATTGTGTCTAAAGTCCCAAGCCCAAAGAAACCAGTTTAAACATCGTTTACTTACTTCGAAAATGAGATAAGTACATCTTTAATATATAGCTATTTGAAAGTTTGATAAGTAATTGGAATAAAAACAAGTGAACAAACTAAAAACAATATACCTATATATCGATGTAACTGCGTTCTCTTACATTTTATATATATAAAAAAGTAGGTGGTTATATTGATTCAAAGTAATTGAAAAATAATATAAATTTAAATCAGTTAATGCGTTTCAACTTCCTTTTGACAGTTTGACCTGGTACTTTTCAAGAAAACTACGTTTCAGCTTAAAACTTTTTAAATTATAACTTTGTATACCTACCTACAATGTTGTTAAGATTGAGAAGAAATACTTGTTCACTTTTCAAATCTATAAAAACTACTGAAAACAAATAAATTATCGAAATCCAAGAACACCACAAAGTACGTATGTTATGTAAATCAATTATAATAGCCAAGCCAATTTGTTCAGTACAAAAAATAGCAAAAGTAGCTTAAGTAAACGAGTCCAGTGGTTCCCAAACTTTTTGGTTTTCGAACCACTTTTGCTTAGGCTTTAGCCACGACTAATTATACTGTATACTGCCGCTTTATCTTATTAGAATTAATTTGCTTATTACGTTTTTCCATTTGTTTCGATCTTCATTTTTACATTTGCTAAATTTTCGAGGATTTTCTATTTATTAAACATAGTTTGAAAGCCTCTCGAGTTCCCCATTAAAACGATCTGCGACCCCCAGTTTGGGAACCACTGGGTAGTCAAATTACATGATAGCCGCCACTTAATAATAAAAACTTCGATATGAACTATGGTAAGCTTAGTTGTTACTTATGAATTTCACGACGTAAACTTGTAGTTTTAGAATTGTCTGCTTATTAGACAGTCTACATAAAGCTTGGGGAAATTAACGTGAAGTAATACGCGAACCTCTGTAGGACAGCCATTCTCAAAGTGGTGTTCCGCGGAACCCTAGGGCTAAAATACTGCAAAAATACCTACCAAAGGGAGATTATAAGGTTACATCTAAATATTCCAACTAAATATTACGTAATATTACATTGCTATATGATTATTCATAAATACATATAAATCAGTTTTTTATAATTATATTAAGGCTTTTTCCTTCGCCAAAAAAGTTTGAGAATCGCTTCTGTAGGTGTTTATTCTGAAACTTATACATCTCTTAGTTTCGAACACTTAGTTCTCTATAACGAAGGTCACATACATTTCCTACTATGTGTGTATTTAGTAATTTCAAATGTCATTGTACACGCCTATGTGGCTTGACCTAATCTCGTCCTAACATAAACTTAGTTGTATATGGTTATAATAATGATTGAAAATACTCATGAACGTGCCTAAGTCTGGGCGAATAATTCAAATGTTTCGAATTGTTAGTAAACATTGCTTCGATTTACTGAAGTTATTTTTGACTTGACTAGGACTCGATCCGACTGATTTGTGTGTTGCTTGAATGATTTACAATTTAGCAAATATTTGTTACATTGATGTTGTCGTAATTCCATAAAACAGAAGTAAAGAAAGAGAAACAATAAAATAGTCGATTTTATGATAGTAATTTAAAACTAAAAGAAAAGTAATGATACCAAATTCGAAGATCTCCCAATAGCAGCAGTATTTGGTTCAAAAAGCAATCTATCGAGTGCTTTCAATTGAATGAAACTATAGTTATTTTTATTGTTTTCAATAAACTAAGTACAACTAAGTAAATGTGGCACAAGTAATATCATTACAATGTTAAACAAACGCGTCCACTCACAATTACCCAGTACATTATCAATTTTTCTCATGAACTCGAATGAGGGTTGGAGTAGAAAGCTTTAAAACCTGTTCACAAACGTTGGACATTATTTGTTAAAATTGCCCTTTGTTTAGCTCACACTGGTCATACGCTTAATAATAACAACGAAAAAAAATCTTTTGAGCCCTGAGTGAATTTTGTTTAGGGTACGGACCATTTCTTTTGTGTCAACTGAGATGTTACGCTATTGGTTGTCTTGTAAGTGCGGGGTACCAATGAGGGATTATGGATAAGGCTACCCTCGTATGTTATTGAATAGACAGATGGGTTAAAGGTGCAATGTCTCTTTATCTTATTTACTTGAGCTTGTCGTTCAACATTAAGTCAATAATGCTTACAAAACGTGCACACCACACCTGCCTGCAACCATTCCCGATTGACGTTTGGGGGTGCGACCGTTGGAGTCATACCTACGCGGTACATATTTTTTATATTCAAGTTGCCTAAGAAAAAATCTTATTAACTTTGTATATAAGTCCAACTGCAAGCCTATTCTCACTTCGGGAATAAATGTGAACCGTTTGATTCACATGCATAAACTGCACTTTCGTTTACCATCATACGTGGTGCAGCAGGAGTAGTCAAAAATTCTAAATAATATCTTAAAAGGAGGTTTTTTGTATGTTACCGTTACATTGTTGAAGGCCGAAAGCGTTCGAGTTTATGGAGTAAACCTCGTGACCCGACATACTATACGTGTATGAATAAGTGAAAATAAATTACATGTTCTTTTGTACTGCTTAAACATTTTTTTGGGGGTTTTCTTGATCCCCCGACCCCGAAACAGGATGCCGTTTTTTACTCTCTTTAGATTCTTATTGCAATTATAAGAATATGTATATTAGAAAATATGTATATTAACTCAAATAAGATAAATATGTTTAAACTTACATCGATAAGAAAACGTGACTTATATTATTAAATAAGCTTCATTGTACTTTGGTTGCCTCCAAGTTTCTATCATTGTTGACGGGGGCACAATCGCCCCCCTGTCGTTGAGATAGTATGTTTAAATAATTTATTGCAATTTTTAATTCTTTCTCTGATATTTTATCTTTTAAATAATAATCCTAATACATATTACTTAATGTTAGCTGATAGATAATTCAAACGGCATTAAACTCGTAGTACATATTGTGCAATAAAGTATTTTTATTTAATTTTATTCCGAGGAGCATCGGTATCAATTTGTTGATACGTCGACATCCTCTGATTTAAACGATAGCCTGACCTTTACATTTCTGAATCCAGGGAAATTCGTTAGATTTAATAACACAATTATTTACATAACTCGACTAATAGAACGGCCGCATTAGGCATTATTTGACCTATAAACCGACCTAAATCAAACTATGTTTTCTAGGAAAGAATGTTTATTAATAACAAATTAAATTTTCAAATTCTATAAATACATATCAATTGAAGTTACAAAGAGCTATTTAATTTCCATTAACTTTGCATATGTAAATGTTTGTCTTTTGTATAGGTATACTTAAATTAGTAATCATACTAACTCCTTATTACTTAAAAACTGCCCGCGTTAAACGTTATGTAAGGATAAATATTATACATGTTTTAAGGCGCTAGCATACAAATAATAAAACTAACAATATAAACATTTCCAATTCAATAAATGCTCTAGTACACAAATAGCAGCAACTTTTATTTTCTATTTGATTGCAGATATAAGGAGATTTATCATAGTTTTATTGCAATATAAATATGTTAGGAATACGTTTTTTAATCAAATCATTTCCAACTGAATGATTCAAGTCTGCTATTTCCTAGTACCAATCGATCAACAATTTTATACAAATAAAATAAAATTCAGTTTTGTTAAAGTATTCATACTTTTAATATTGTGTTTCCTAGACAGAGCAAGAACGGATGCATATGAAAGAGAAAATTTGTTGTTTTTTTTATTATCACAAATTTTAATTATCAGTTTTCAATGTTATTATTAATTTACATTTGTGGTTTGGGATCAATGGTATATCTCATCATTAATCCAGAAATGAATACTACATAAATTGATTCAATCGAGCGTACCAAAGAATTACAGTATATCACTAACATCCGACTCCATCTCGTGTTGTTATAAAAAAAATCTTCATTCAACATTTTTATTCGCGAACTAAATATTGAAATTAATAAAGGTTACTTATTTTTGAGTTTATCGGTAGCAAATATATATATTAGTTTACTTTACTTTAATTAACAAAGCTTTGATAGCAATATGTTATGTTATAACGATTAATTGTAAAGGGTACTTTCAATATTTGGAGCCTTCCATTCTCTTTCATTAATTAACTCAAAATATGTGTTTCGTGCATTTTCATCATCCGGAGATTAAAATGTAGGCGGCACATTTGTATTATTCGCAATAGGTAACACATTGTTATGCTCATTTCAAAATACATTCATAGAGATCAAATATTCAAACATTAATTTTGAATTAAAATACTACTAGTACATAAAATAATTAAATCGAAGGACTTTTTAAAAGCTACTACTAACGATAGGAAAATCGAGATAAAAGCTTTTAACATTTGCGTTAGTTTTTGTTTTACATTCTTTGTTGTTGTTGTTTTACTTATTGTTACTAAGCGTTGTTATAATAAGATAATATATAAAATCAATATGTGTATTGTTTATGGGAAAGAAAACATGTTTATGTTATCCTCCAATTGAAATATATTTGCGTGGGGGAAGTATTCTTATAGAGATACAGAGCAAATCCTAGCAACAGGTGTTGAGAATGTGCGAGTTTCTTTCGTACGCTCCTGTAGGAAACTTATCCTCTAAGTTACGATGAAATTCATATTTTGTCCTATTGCTGCAATTATCAAGTAATTAATCATCGGATATATTGCCCGTGCGTTCTACAGAACCATTAATTAAAAAAAAAAAAAAAAAAGAAAAAATCCGGTTATAATATTAAAAAGAAACTCCAAAAACATGATTTTTAAATATATAAGTCAAAAAACTTCAAAATAATTTATTACAAATTTCAAAAATATATTTTTAGTACTAAGGAAATTATATAGGTTTACACAATAGCTACAACACTAGCTATAGGTACGGGCCAAAGCTGCGTTTACTAGGAAAGCCCGTTCAGTCGGGAATAGACTATTAAACATTAACAACCTCTATAACAATTTGTATGGATAAAAGTAGTAATAATCATCATTTATCAGTTCCTTCGTGGTGGCATACTTATGTATGCACAATCTATTATGGGGGTACGTATTTTAAATATTTTCCCTTTTTTTTTTGTTCTATCCGAGTGAGAGAAACGGCGGGAATTATAAATATAGAAACGGCGTTTCTTTTCTTTATCGTCAAAATATTTTATGTGGTAATAAAAACGATTTATATTATGTAAATCATTTATCATTCTATAGTATTAAATAAAGATTTTGTTTTAAATTAATATGCAAAAAATTAATAATTTATATTGTTTATAATTTTTAATATTTTACTTGAATAATATGAATATTTATTTAGTTTCTTATATTACTTACCAGCTCAGCACTTCACTTGAGTTCTGACTACATTAAGCCCACCTTTTGTTTTGTGACAAGTTTTAATAAAATCTTTATTGGATTATTTGATTTAAAAAAATATTTTTTTTGCTTCACTTAATTGGAACGGGTTCTTTACATCTACCTGCTTACTGATTAATCATCAATAATCTACATTTGAGCTCAGTTAATTAATATAAACATAGTAGTTATTAATAAATATTTAATTAAAAATTATTGGAAATATGACTATTTGATTATCAATGCATAAGTTGAATGTGACATCTCAATCCAGATGCGGGATTAATCAAAATCTTTTACAAATAATATTTACCAGATATATTAATTTCAATTTTAATTTGCACATTTTTAAAAAAAATATTCGCTACATTGTATTTCGTTATTGCAGAATGAATGAATTAATATTAAGAAATATTTTCCAATTTTAAAAACTCAATTGTTTTGTAATTAATTTTAAAAACTGCGCGTTTTACTGTAGTGGTTATGTTGAGATTTGAATTTCATTCGCAACGTTTAATCAAATTAATCTAAAATATTAATTAACACAAATATTTTACGATAATTTTCAACAAATTACTTATATTTCCTTTTGTGGGGCGCATAATAACGAATTGTCAAGCATCAAAGAGGATCATTAGTATTAATTTAAGGAATATTTACCATACAGGAACAATGTTAGCACTCTATAATTATAGATAAAGATTAAATATATACCGAATTGAGTATTTATTGAAAAATGAAATTACAAATTAAACAAAAACAATTGCACGTACAAAATAATAATTATAATAATAAGTAATATATAATATTTATCAATCTTGATTGAAAGCACTGATGTCTTAAAACACAGACTATACTTAGTTCAAGCACCAGTCTCCCACCACTACTAAAATCACCCACACCCATACACAAAATGTAATGAAAGAAGATAAAGTTATTTTACGTAATTTAAAATAAGAATTTGAAAAAAAAGGCAGTTATAAAGAAACTTATCCTTTATTGAATTATTCAGTCAATTTTATTGATTTATTACCAATTACTTCGAGCGGTCATTTAGCATGCACTTTATAGTAATTTAAATGTTAAGTGTCATCTATCATGATTTTTTAATCGATAGTGTATTCTCAATAATCAGTTCTTATATTGGACAAGATAATCAAACCTGTCACAGAAAACGATTGTAAAATAATTTCATACAGTTACCACAATACCACCCCTTGACCTAATTTGTATTTTTGTTGCTTTTTATAGAAATAAAAGTTATTCAGGTGCACATGTAATATACCTTTTAAAACTACAATACAATAACAATATTCTAGCAAAATTTCTCGGTGTATTATTAAATCTTTCAAACGAAGAACTTTTACATAATGACAACCTTTTGCACAACTTCTTCATACTTTTAAAAAGTTATATTTTAGAAATATTTTTATAAACTCAAAAGTTATAGCTAAAGTAAACTTCCCTTTATTTAATCATGTATGTTTATTAGAAAAATTGTACTTTACAGGTTGGCCGGCTGGTCCGGTGGCGGCGGGGGCCGGACAATTGGGCGCGGGTAGCATGGCGGAGACGCTTCCTGCGCCTCTTAGTCCAACAAAAATACACAAGCGTGACCGATTAAAGCGACTACTAGATCGTTTGGCAGTTCAGCTCAATAACAACTATACCAACACTCCGTGGCTAATGCTCGACGCACCTCAGCCAACGAAACAGCAGGCGGAAGACGTGCCACTTGATCTATCCATCAAATCGGAGCCGATGCCACCAGAGCCGACGTTCCCGTGCAATTCATGCGGACAGACGTTCACCGTGCACGATCGCCTAGCCAAGCACATCGCTTCACGCCATCGTAGCCGCACACCTGATTCTGCGCGGGCCTATGTCTGCGAGATATGTGACCGTCGCTTCGCTCGTTCTGATATGCTGACTCGCCACGCTCGTCTCCACACTGGTCTCAAGCCGTACGCTTGCACCTCATGTGGCCAAGTGTTCTCTCGCTCCGATCATCTGGCTACTCATCAGCGCACTCATACTGGAGAGAAGCCATATCGTTGCCCGATGTGTCCCTACGCCGCATGCCGTCGCGATATGATCACACGACACATGCGCACGCACACGAGACGACCTCAAGCGGCAACAGAAAATTCATGTAAGTAACTTACTGAGCGAAACTACATTGTTATTATAGAGACTTTATTATTTATATACATTTAAGTATGTGCAGTGTGACAAATTTGCATAATATTCTTGTTTCTAGATATAGTTCATATTATTATTAGTGTGTACAATAGTCCTTCATATCATTGTTTTAAATAAGACATATCAGATGTCATCATTGCGTATTAATTGGAAAAGTATTCGCCTCGTGACTTTCATGTTTCGATGCCTTCTTTCATCACCGGGAATACAAAATGAATAATAAATTATTTATAAATGCTATGCGATATAAAGCATCTTTTTTATTGAATGAAATAATATTTTAAAATACATTCAACAAACTACAATGAAAATAAATTTTATTTGTGTCTGCGAGCAATGCGATGTGTCTTATGAAATGCTTGATGCAGAATGTAATAATGCTAGTAGTGCTTTATTTGTAACATTTAGCTTATAATTTACGCGCACAAAAATATGACATTTCATAAAACATTGAGAATAATGAAACAAACAATATTTTCACAGAATATGTTTAAGAGGATTCCCGAGGCGGATGAGAGCACTTGTCTACCAAATTAGCAGCACGAAATTTTGAAAATTATAATGAAGTACTTATATGAAAATAATAGATACCTATTATCCCCGCCTAGCGATAAGACGTTTGTTTGTTTGTCAGCATATTCTGTGAACAATATCCTTAGATTGTTTTATATCGTTGTGTTTTTATTTTCATCGTCTTTTTTAAGTTGTCGATATTGTTTTTAAAAAAATGTGTTATTGTTCGAATGTTAATTCGATTCTAATATAATCTATTTGGACTAACAAATAGGAATGATGCTGAAATTTCTTTATGACACTACTCCTATACGATCCGATTCTTGATAGTAATCTTAGTATGTAATAACAATCCATTCCAATATGTTAGTCCAAGAATGAGTGAGTTTTTTTTTCGAACAAAAAGGAACGAATGTCTTTTGTTTATTTGTAAATTGTAATTGAAATTTTGTGTTAAGTTTGTGTGCCATTGGTTCTTTACTTACGAGTAGATTAAGTTTTGATTATATTTTGTTACAATTATGAAAATGTTAGTACATATTTGTATTTTATCTTTCGCTATATTTTAATGTAAATATTTTCGTTTAATTATTTCATAGGTATTACTTGTTTTACGGTATTATCTGTATTATTTTCTAAACTAATTAAAAATTAGTAATGTTTAATAAATGTCAGTTTCTGTTTAATAAATTTTCTGTTATTAATTGTAATTAAGAAAGCTCTTTTTGATAATATAATTTTATTAAAGTAAACTTTAGTTTCTTTGAATAAAATGGATTATTTATTTGGATTAAATCAAAGTAATAATAATAAAATAATTGTTATTGCCTTTTTGTTTTAATGTTAAAATTAATATTTAATAGAATTGTACTATTAATAAGATAACGATTTTCGTCACAAATTATGAATTATGCCATATCGAACTAAAAATTATACACATTCTGTTTGCGAATAAAAATGCACGACTATTGTGTACTTTAAAATAGTAAATATCTTTAAGCATGGAGTTCCTTGGTATGTTTATTGTTTATACATATGCAGAAGTAGAATACACAGAAATATTGTACCCACCAAGGAACTCCTACAATTTATACCACTATTGATCTAAATGTGAGTTAGTCGTGTATTGGCTATAAACCTGGTCAACTTGGCTACAACATTTTTCTCATAACCGATGGTAATAGTTAGTAAAACCGTTAATTTTCGCACCCAAATGTGTAAATCCGCCTAACGCACTACAAATATAAATATTACATAGCATAAGGTCTTAATAACAGTTATAACGAAAAGCGCCTGAACAATAACTCTAGCAAGAAAGAAAAATGTATAGTACATTTTTCTAAGGCGATTCCAACGACCGAATATTCACGGCATAAAATAATAGAAAATATAATTAGTTGTTTCAGGCGTTACTTTGCGGAAATCCATATTAAATGAAATTATTTGTTTTCTTCGTTGTCTATGTTATATTATATAATAATATTTATTACACGAAGCACACTCACATTATAAATGGTTTGCTGTAAATTTATTTATGTAAAACAATATTGTAAATACAGATAAATATTCATACGTATTATAATATAATATTAATTCGGAATGTTAATATCTATATTAATATTTTGTTAAGTTTTTTTTTTATACTTTCTTAGTTGTATTCTAACATAAACGTAACTTGCCATTAATGCTACTTAAAGTATTCATGCATCTGTCATTATGTCAAAATAAACTGTTAATTTGACGGCTCGGCCCAATACTTTAAGCAATACTAATGTTAAAACAAAAGTTTTCTAACACAAAGAACAAGCGTCTGGAATAATTGTTATGCTGAGCCAATTAAGAAATAATTATAACAGCCCGGTACTTGCCAATTATTAACTTTTTAATTAATTATTAACATTTTAATTAAAAATAAATAATATTAAAAATAAACACTTACGGGCCCGTAATCATTCACGAAATTACGGATTTGACAGCGACGTCACGACGGACAGGCTACTCAGGGCTTATTTTACGGACATTTGGCAGAACTTTGCAGGCTTATATGGCAAAATTCACGTAAGCTACAGAACTAACAGCCATATCACGAAACTTCGGATATGCCTGAGTAGCCCCCGCGGTGCGGTTTACGATCGCGCTTATTAAACATGACATGGTGGTTGCCAACATTTCAATACTAAGTTTTTAAAATAGACTTCAAAATTGTTAAAATTGTCTTTTATTGTTACTTTTATAGATGACCTACTATTTAAGTCTTCAAGTTCTATCTATAAATAGTACATAGTTATTTTATTTTTAATTAAGTATTTTAGTGTTTCGTTTTAGATGGTCGCGTTGTAATACGCAAGCTTCTCTCCGGGGATTTATAATGGAGACTATCCACTTACATATAAAAACTAGGGCCCAACAATTAATCGTATTCATTAATGGGTGAAAGAATAAAAAGGAATTTACCAGAGAAAATTGTTTTATAATTGTTAAGAAAGTGCGACCATGACAGTGGTTCCTAACCTTTTTTGTGTCTTGCCCCACCTTAGCCTTTCTAAATATCTTATGTCCTCCCAATGTAACCAAACACCCAGTTGATATTTTGGTATCGTCAAGTGAAATTATACCTAATAATTATTTACCGCAATTATTAAAGAATTTGCTTTTGAAATCTAGCATTTCATTTAAATGATCCGGAGTGAAAGGATTAAACTCGTGTCGAGTCCATTTTCGAATTACCCCCCTTAACAATCAAATTGCCCCCCTGTGGGGCGTGGGCCCCACGTTGGGAAGTACTGGACCAAGATGTTTTTGCAAGCGCAACGTAATGAAAAAAACCAAATGAATTACTTAATTTCTTATCAAACTATAAGATTCATTTTATTCGGAAAGATCTTATTAATGAATATGGAAAAAATGTTGGGCGCAAAATAAACACGAAATAAATGTACAAACACCGCCATATCGTAGTCATGGAAACGAAAGCGCCACGACCTCGTATTTGTCTCACCTAATTGATTAAAAAAGATAAATATCTGATTTGATATGTTTATTTAAGTTCACGTGTAAATAAGATAGAATGTCCTATAAGTGAATAAAACAATTGAAAAATTTAAGTTTACCTCATGCGTATATTGTATTAATAATTTTTTTTTGTTACTGTAAAATGTTTAATACATTTGTTACTTGTTATTCAATAAAAATATTTCTAAGCAGAATTCACTGTATTATATATATTGTACCATAAAAACACCAGGAACAAACTTATTATGCTCCACTATAGCCATTCGTGCTTTTTACAACGTAATTTTGTTTAAATTAAATTGATTGATTTTTTTAGAATTCTTTTATTTACCTACTTATTTAAGATCTGTCCTAAAGCCATTCTGTTGCTAGTTTATATAATATTTAATAGATATATTATTAAACAGCCTCAGATGTCTAACAAAAGTTAATTCTAACAGAATGATCCAACAAGAAATTACTTATTTTTCTTTTGTTAGTCGGTTTCAGAGTTCATTAAAACGACAATTCCACAAGGCATGGCAACAGGTGGGGCAGTCCTTTAGGCTTTATTAATGTAGTGTTCTGTGATTTATTGTTTAAAATTTAGATACGTGTTTAACGATATTTATTTTATCAATTAAAGGTTTTGAATGCTATTATTTGTTTTAATTTTGCAATACATTACCCAATATGTTGAAGTTCAACAATGTAGGTACTAATAAATAGCAATACTGTCAGAATTATCTTTAACCCTTTGTGTCACGAATAACATAAGGTTTAACATATTTTATTCTCAAAAAGGATTACAAAAATTCATTTGATTGAGACATAGCAATACTGTCAGAATTATCTTTAGCCCTTTGTTAAGGCTTCAGATATCTATTAGACAATTCTGTCAATGTCGAGTATTCGGTCAACAGCCCAATAAGAGATTATAAAATTCTAATTCACACGTAAACGCTCATGTCCAATGAAAGTCCCCAGGATTCTTAGTTGATTTTTGATTCGTGTGTTAAACTTATGTATTTTCTTGTTGTTTTGTCAAATTTATACTTTGTATTTATTTGATTGTGTGTGAATTTTCTTATAAGAATATTCTATCGATTTGTCGAAGAAATCAAATCGATCAGAGCTAAAATAAACGAGTTATAGGTCTTTGAAATTTCATTTTTTAACTTATGCTATTAAATGAAAAAAAAAACATCTGTAAAATCAGCAATTTTCTTTGCAGTTCTGGATACCACTTTGAGAGTTCTATCAATTTGCTGAAGAAATGAAATTGATCAGAGTTAAAATAAAAAAGTCATATCATCTTGAACTATGAAATTCAAGTCAGGCATAACATACCAAATAATTACCAACAATTTCCAATGTTTATATATTTCAATGATACGCGACGGTAACAAAAGCTCTATTAAATTTTAGTGCAGAACTTGCAAACTAGATGGCATTAGAGTGACACGCCATTGTCTAACATTTCTACCCAATATTTTTACACGTTAAAAAGACGATATACAGAAGAATACATATGATAAAAGTATATCTAAAAGATGACAAAAACCTAATAGTATCCTATAAAAAACATAATAAACTTCAATTATTATTAAAATTGAAAGTAAGTATTTAAAACGGTGAATTTCTAAATTTTAAAATAACTTTATAATTCGTTTTTTTGAAAATAGAATGTCAAGCGTTGTATTGCTAGACTAAAATAATACCCGTATTAATATTACTCTTCTTCTTTTATTAATGGCTTCAGATCAGAGCTATTAAAAACAACTCTGTCAATGTCGAGTATTCCGGCAACAGCCCAATAAGAAGTTATAAAATTTTAATTCATACGTAAACTCTCATTACAAAAAAGAACCCCACCCATATTATTCGAGAACTCTGGGATGTATTGTATACTACGATATCTACATTGTAAAAATGTTGCTACATTAAAATAATAATCATATGATGATATTATTTCTTTATGTCATATCATATCAACTGTCACAGGTATCACTGGTAATGATTTTTCCAGACCAAGTAATCTAACTAGAAGTATTTGTGTTCTTCAAAATGTGTTTTGAACTTTAAATTTTTTTGAAAGCGACATTAATGTTAATTTACATATTATTTTTATTTAGCATTTTGTAATAATCTAATTTGAACTGAACTAAGTTTTAAATTAATGAAAATATTGTATATGCTCATAATAATAGAATCTATGTATGTAGTAAGTATATCGCCAGTGAACCTTGAAACTTCGAAGAATTGCAAGTTTCAAGTAACAAAATTTATCATGTCATGACATAAAATATTATAGAATAATGGTTTCTGTGATAGCATACATTCATGTGCTGTGTCGTATGTACCTTTACATAATACAATGAAATTTCTCTCATACTTAAACAGATTTTGATTGAAAATGTATAACTATTGCAGTACAAATACAAATCATAATATTTCATTTTAATCTTATTTTGTAAGTATTAACAACTATTCTTTATTTACAGTTCTAAACAAAAATTATAAAAGAGAACTTCTATTCGATTCTAAATGCATCAATGCGACGAATGCGTGATTCTCTTTCTAACATAACCGCGACACATAGTCCGGTCCGGTCAATTTCGACATTTGAAGGTGCATAAAATCCCAACAACCTGAAAATCAGTAAAATTGTTCAAAACATAATTATAAATAAAATTTTTAAGTTCCCCATCATTCCCGTGTATGGAGAAAATTTTACCCGAGGTCAAAGGTCATAAAAATGAGTTTTTCGCGATTTTCAGCAAAACGGTAAGTTTTATCATAAAAGTACCGCAGACAAAAATTGTAGATCATAAAATTATCTATAAAAAATGTATCAATACTTTTTTTTCTACGAGCCACCGTTTCTGAGATATAACGATTCCAAAAGATGTTAAGACCCTAGCCACGCACACAATAGAACAAGAGACACTGACGTATAAAGTTTCATTTTACCTCATATTCTTATAGTTGTAACTTATGTATATTTTATATTTTATGTATAAGTTACAATGACCGATAGAAAAATATTTCAATATATATAACAACTCTAGAGATGTATATACGTGGCATACTCATGTATATTACGACGATAACAACTTTTACAACTTTTGAATCGTTATATCTCAGAAACGGTGGCTCGTAGGAAAAAAAGTATTGATACATTTTTTATAGATAATTTCATGATCTACAACTTTTGTCTAGGGTACTTTTATGATAAAACTTACCGTTTTGCTGAAAATCACGAAAAAACTCATTTTTATGACCTTTGATCTCGAGTAAAATTTTTTAAATTAATTTTATCACACCAACCAATTGTTTTATGATATCATTAAATTGTTGTTTGTGTATCCCGTATATGTGAATTGGAATAACAGGTGTGTGATGTGATTAGGTATTTTATATGATTTTTCACCTGCCATCAATGAAAAGATCCAATCCATCTATATACAACACTGTTCGTATTTATGTTTTGAATATGAACGAATGAAACGAATGAGTGAATGAAACAAACGAATGAGTGAATGAAACGAATGAATGGAATGGATGGATGTCGATGTATTGATCTCGTCTAATTAAAGATGACAAAGGGTATTCTTGGTGTTGTCGGCGAGCAGTGAGACGCCGCTCGGTGCGGATAAGTAGGCACAAATAGGAACTTTGTGAAATAAATTGATAAAAGTCGGTCAGCGAAGTTTATTTCGATGTAGTGTGGGAATGAGTGTACGTACGTAAGTCGTCTTATAGGAGTATTCATCGTATATGTATAACAGAAGATAAATTAGCAGTGTTCAAGATGGACCTCGCCGAAATGGAAAATTTGCCGAGCACTTCGGGAACGACCAGCAAGGCAAACGAAATACGTTCGCACAAGTTAGTGTTATTGCGCCCAGACGTTAAATATGGAAGGGACTTGACTCTTTCTTCTCACTCATATGTGAGTGATATCTATCAAGCAAGCGTACATTATACATTTTTCCAGTTTTTCCTAAAATGTATAATGGCAGAAAGTGCATTGACTTCTATGACAGATGAAGCGTCTGATTGGCTGAATGAGGAAATAAACTTATGGAAATACATGGAGGTTTTATATGAGACGGACACCAGTCTGATTGATTTGCTATCAATTCAGCCTGGATTTATGGGTTTTATGAGCAACTCTGATGTCCAATTCTACAAGAGCATAGTCAGCTGGAGTGAGGAAAGCTTGTCTAAACGTCGGTATAATAAGATCTTTGGCAAGGTGAATACTCAGCAGAAAAATATTCGGGATCTGAGATATATGTATGAAGGACTGTTGTCATACTTTGACCGTGAGCAGAGGAATGATGTCAAAGTGCCACCTACAAATGATCCTCTCACTTATGAAGTTATTGCCAAAAGAGCTTTTAAATTCATTCAGTGCAATGGAATGAAGGAAGCCTTAAATGATTGTTGGAGAACTGATACATCTTGGAGATCTGCTCTTATATTCGGATATTGTGTGCTTCAGGCTGAATATCTTGACCCGTGGCAGAAGATGGATCTGAGAATACTGTGGAGAAAATGCATTGAAAGAGTTCTAAAAATTACCACAGAAAATCCATTTTTCAAGGGCATATTGGGCCTGCTTTATGGCGATATTGCGAGTGTTGCTAAAGTATGCACATTGGATTGGACAGAGCTCTTACACGCACATTTAAAGATTCAAGTGGATGCATTACTTGACAGGAATTTGTACCCCAGCGGAGGAGAGGAATATATTCCTTTGAACATCATGGAAAGCATTGACTCCTTGATTCAGATAAAGCCGACGCCATATCAGCAATGCATGAGAGCCCTGATCACAGGAAGTGATTTCAATATCACTATGCGGGATGATAGAAAAGATCACATATATTGTTCTCGTTTCGTGGCACACTTGGTACTGATGCTGCAAAAGCTCCAAATTCGTAGACATATACCTGATGGATACAGGTATATAGAAATCTATCTCACTAATTTGATTAGCGAGATGTCATGGGGAGCAAAACTTGATATGCCTATTTTGGAGTTCTACCTTCAGCAGCTGCCGAAACACAGGCAAATCAAATTTTGTTTATTTATCGGCAAAGTTGTGAACAACCGTACGTTTAAAAGAGCATTCATTAGTACAAAAACATATCGTGCAGTCATTACTAAAGATTACAAAAATACTATTCTTAAGAATTATATTAGAAATGGATATATGCGTCCATTGTAAACTAAGTTCTTATATGCGTATAAAACTAGTTTATTATAAATATTGTGATGTGTAATTGTTTACCAAAGTATTTCCAACATTCTGTTTGATTTAAGTTTCCCAAAGTTCTCAGATATTACTACTAGAATCTCATTCTTGTTATTAAGGCTTTAATATTAATTAAAAGGTTTCAGTAGTAGCAAATTTTATGTAAACTAGCACTAATAATAATATACCTTAATGATGTTCCATGAAAGTAGAATGCTTAGTTTTCTTCTTTAACAGCTACTCATATAATATATATTATATTCAATATTTTATATAAATTGTATTAGTGTTGTAATTTAGCTGAAGTACTTGTCGCGAATTAGTATTTATGATTGTTCTTACTATTATATATTCCTAGATTTATAAACATTTGTAGTGTCATAAGATATTGATTGGGTTGATTATGATTGATATTGGAATTAGTTGTAAGTTTAAATATCTCAGAATTGCATTTAATGTTTAATGTAGCTTGTATGTGTATGTGTTAGAGCAAATTATTTGCTACTTTTGATGTTCATGTGGAAAAACAAGAATAGTGTTTAAGCTGATAGATGATTGTAACTGTAGTCGTTTGTCATGTTCGCTTGTCATTATATTGATATGAATAAATGTACCGTACTAAGTAGGTACGTGTTATTAGTCAAATCGTTTGTTTTATTTTTACCTTTTCCTTTCCTAAATATCTGATTTCTAATTTTCGATATAATTAGTCTTTTTTAATGGCCTCAGATGTCTGTGAACTCTCGTGACAAAAGAAAACCCTACTTTTTTTAAATGTGTAACTTTATTGCAGCTGTAGTTAACTCATATCCAGGTTCCTTGGGTAGCTTTTATTTTAAAACAATATGGTAAACAACATACTACGCTCATGAGATAATAACCTTTAAAAATATGCATTACTGCCAAGTCATAAATACTTCATTTAAACATTATATGTCACCTATATTGGGTATTCTTAATAGAATAAACGAAACATTCAATCGAATATAATCTTATTGCATCATTAATTTTTAATAAATACACAATCGACTTTCAAGTAGTACTTCGAACTTCCCTCGGTTTCTTACATTTTATTGGGCCACATATAAATTATAGTGTTTATTCAAAAGTATAGTTGACGTGTGTGACAAAGCCTATATAAAACTGATCAAGATAAATTTGAGAGATCATTAACTGATTCAAAAACTATGTTTTATATCGTATCGAGAGAGTATCACAGTAGACATTTACCCGAATACGATCGAAATTGCTACTTATAGCCGTCTCGTTCTAACTTCGAGTAATGTCCATCTCAGAAAGCGAAATAGACATAACGGCGGAATGCCTAAACCAAAAACTGACCGAACTTAAATAAATATCTAAGAAAAGACGAATTAATTCTGTTGTATAAATGTTCAATATACCAAAAGATAATGGTATAAACTGTAATGAAACGAATATCCAGTCGGATACTAGATAGTAAGCGAATATTCGAAATATGTATTTTAAGTTATCAAATAAACAATTTTAAAGAAATTTTAAACCGCATAATAAATATAATATAATCATTCATTTTACTACACTAGGAGCAAAATGTGGCAAACTGTTAACTTTGGTATAGTGTATCATTAGCTGGCCACCAAATTTTGCGTCACAAAAATTTCGTCTTAAAAAATCTACTTCTAATCATATTTGATAATAATGAAAATGACACCTAACAATTTAATAAAAAGAACAGAATGTGTTATTAGTGTGATCACTTTTAAACAACGTTCTTCTCTTCCACAACGTCGGCAGTTTCGAGCTCCTAAAAAGTGGTAGGAGCAGGTACATGTTCTCGAACTTGCCGTTTCATCTTCTACAAAGCCAGCATACGGGATCAGATGCACTTCCAAGTAATGCACCAACTAGCAGTCAGCGCAGTGACGTAACTAGGTAACCAAAAGGCCCTGGGGCAAAAAATAAACTAGGGGCCCAACTAAACTATATGCTTAACTAAGAATACGGGGGAGTTCCCCGCAAGTTTCAAACAAAGATGATCGAGACTTGTTGGGAATTCCCCTGTATTTCTTAAATAAGTTGCCATTATTAAAGTCGCGCTCCTGGAATCTAGTTTATTTATATTCCGAATGTGGAAAGCGAAGAAGCTTCGAAGCTTGTGCGGACTGATACCGCCGTCTTCTATACACTCTTCTATGCTTGTCGTTACACAAAAATTTCACCCTCGCCACATCTGAGAAAGAACGTTCTTTCACTAATCGAGTAACAAATTGCAGCTGGTCTTTGCGATGTTGACAGTTTTGGTTATTTAGCAGGTCTATGGGTTGTGATTTTTTCCTCCCGTAGTAGACTACTTCTAATTGTCGAAACGCTCACTGATGTTGTACGAACCGATTGGAGCTGCTGTTGCTATGGCAATATCATTAGAGAAACTACTGACAAAGCAATGAAGCGATGATCTCTTTCAGATGTGTAGTCACCAGTTTCTTGGAACCATTTGTAATGTATATAGGTTTGGCGTTGCTAGGCAACGCCAGTCAACGAATGGTTATTAAAAGAATATGTTGATTATCTAAGTATTTGAATATTTTACAATGGCGATTTTTTAAATTAGTATATTTGGCCCCGGGAAGGGAGTGCCGTCAATGACGGCGAGTCGGCTGCAGAGGTGGGCGATAATTTTATCTGCGTATGATTTTGAGATGGAGTACGTTAAAACTGATGAGAACGTGGCCGATGCTCTGTCTCGTTTAGTACGAGGGCATAAGGCGGGCGGATTAAAGGAGCTGGACAGGGAGGTTCCGGAGCAGACGTATTTGCATTTTTCTTCAGAGGCGTTGTTGTTAGATTATAAGATGGTTAAAGACGAGACGGCTAGAGATCTCGTTTTGGGAAGAGTACTCAGTTATATTAGAGATGGTTGGCCGGCGGAGGCAGAAACTAGAGAGCTGTTACCGTATTATAATAGGAAGACAGAGTTGTACTGTGAACTGGGATGCGTGATGTGGGGCCACCGAGTGGTGTTGCCGACGATATGTAGAGATCGGGTACTGAAAGAGTTACACGACTCCCATATGGGCATGGTGAAGACTAAACAGATAGTCCGGACGCGTGGTGGCCGGGTATAGACGAGGCGATCGAGGCAACATGTCGTGCTTGTGAGGTGTGTGCCGCGATAGCGGACTCTCCGCCTGCGCATGTGCCGCGGTGCTGGCACTGGCCGGACCGACCATGGTCGCGACTACATCTTGATTTTTTAGGTCCGGTGGTAGGGGTGATGTATTTAGTGGTTGTAGACGCATATTCTAAATGGTTAGAAGTAGAGAGGATAACGGTACCACGGCTAAGGCTGTGATTCAGGTTTTAAGGAAAATGTGGGCTCGTTTTGGGTTGCCAAAACAGTTAGTTAGTGATAATGGCCCTCCATTTTCCAGTATAGAGTTTGAGCGATTCTTATTGGACAATGGAGTGGAGCATACGTTTTCAGCGCCATATCACCCGGCGTCTAATGGCGCCGCAGAAAACGCGGTTAAGACTTGTAAGCGTGTCATTCGGAAGGCGGTGGTTCAGGGCGTGGATGTATAATTGGCACTGGATAGATTTTTGTTAACGTATCTGAACACAGAGCACTATACGACGGGCATAAGTCCGGCGGTGTTGCTTCAGGGTAGGTTCGATTGCATGAAACCAGATAGGAGTGATCGTGTGGCATTAGCACAGCGACGACAGGTAAGCGCGGCTGGTGGTTTAGGAGACACGGGGCTTCGCCGAGGGGGATTATAGGTTTGGTTTCGACGAATCAGGGGGGAAACTTATACGCCCAGCTCGTTGAAGATGCCCTGGGTAGCCACAGTTTGTACCAACCCAACCATAGCAGATTCTGATGCGGCTACTACCAGCTCGGCATCGGCAGTGGTGAGCCGCGAGCTCAGTGAACGACGATATCCGCTTAGGGAACGTCGGCCACCAGTACGTTTTGAAGCTGGGTAGTGGGGATTTATATGTTTTTTTAAGGGAGATATAGAATGTTGTTTATTGTTTTTGTTTATTTGTGTTTATTTAATAAGAGTGGAGGTGTAATGTATATAGGGTTTGGCGTTGCTAGGCAACGCCAGTTAACGAATGGTTAT
>JAPWLS010000837.1:0-25587 GCA_028551675.1 Tineola bisselliella | reverse complement strand
TCGGGTGGGCGACTGACTCACATGTGACTGGTTTGTCTCTATCCCTCATTCTGGTAAGAAGAGCCTCCTTCGCCGATATGAAGAATATCCTCTCCTCGGCTTCCCTTGGAGTACAAACGCGCAGTTCGCGTGATAAAAAGTCAACACAACGATTCGCATGTTGAGTTCGGACCTAAATTAATTATATATTATTTTTAAAAAATCATAATTACGAAATACTTACAATAAAGTTATTAACCTTTAACTACTGAGGTGGATTTAATTTCACGTAAACACTGACGTGGGGGCCTCAGAGTCCCATACATATATGTGCTTGTATTTAAAAATTTGTAGGGTTTAGTGTTTAATATTTAGCTTCAGTGGATGTATTTAAATAAAATAAAACATTTTTTTTATAATTTATTTGTACATAATTAACAATCATTTCAAACTTAGCATTTTTTTGGAAAAAATCACATGAGATCCATAAATCCGCAAGAATAAATAAAATTATTATAAAAAATCAACAAATAAACTAATTAGAGTAATTCACCTCAGCAGTTAAGGGTTAATAAATGAAAAAAAAGTAATGTTAATATGTATAATATGTATGTATACATAACGTTAATGTAATATTAGTAATTAAAAACTGGTAATAGTAAGTGATGGGTCCCACGTGACAGGCATTGCTTAGTCTGGGACCATCAAATAAGATATTTGTTTACAACCAGGTATCGAACCCGTACCAAACAGGGCTAGACAGAGTTAGTCAAAATTCTAATAAGAACATAGTAACATCACAAAAATTATTCAAATTAGTACCTGTTCCATATACTCAGGTTCGGACGCCGAAGCATCCCATCTGTTATTCAATATAAATATATTCGGTTGTGATATCTTCGTGGACACTTTGTGAAAGAAATTCTTCTCCTAAAATTAAAAACAAGAATAATATATACAAACTTGGAAACCAAAAATACTCAAACTCTTTTATTAACGACCTCAGATATCTATTAAAGACAATTCTGCCAATGTCGAGTATTCAATAAGAAATTATAAAATTTTAATTCAAACATAAATCCTCATGTCAAAAAAGACCTACTCATTAATAGACAGCAAAATTTAAAACAAATGAAAAAATCAACAAAACTGACAGTTTATTTTTTAAACTGTCAAAATAGCACCAGGCCAAGGCGTTAATAGTTACAGCCACAATACTTTAAAAAATGACTCTCAACAGCGCTATAACTTATAAAAATGCTTTAATTCCCAAAAGACCAAAAGACAGTAGAAATAAACCTACTCACCGTGACCATAAGCGTAGACTCAGCGTTGGCCACCAAAACGAAGACGTCGGCATCCAAGCAGTACTTGTCAATCCACTCGTCCAAGTTAGGCGTGACATCCACCCCGGGGCTATCCACCAGCACCACGTCGTCCCTCAGCAGCGCGCACAGCTCTCTTGGCCAAAACACACGAACGAGCGCGCATTCCTGAAGACGCGAAGCACACAGTGCGTGCCCTAATTGACCTACAGACTAAAAAAGAAGTTATTATTTTTTATATATAACGATTTCAACTCCTGAAATGGGAGTTGGGGAAGGGGAAGAGCATTATAATAAAACCTATATTTATTACATTAAATTGATGTCAGAACCTTGTACACACAGCAATCTTCAAATGGATACACTTTTTGTAGGTATATAAGCAATAGAAAGTGAAACGATTGCGGTATCGTGAATGGCAAAGGAGATATATGCATCCCTTTCACACATGCCTCAACTTCGACATGTTAAGAATATAGTTATCCCTTTCTAATGATTGTTTCTTCCAGTCCAATCTGTATCCATTTGAAAATTGTCGACTGCACATATATGTCCATTACTTATAAAATATTAATTAATCTCACCTCAACATTAAGTTTCTCCTCAGAGTCATCAGTCTTCAGGAAGGCTTTATCAGTATCGGAACCTTCCACTTGCAGGAAGCAGTTGGTCGTGTGTCCAATGCCACTTGGCAATATTTTATCATGTAACATAGCATTTATTACTGTGCTCTTTCCATTGCTTGTTCTGTAATTAGCAAAACAAAAAGACTGTTTAACAAAACTTACCTTTATAACCTTTGTATTACCCCATATATATATATATATCTACTAATATTATAAATGTGAATATATTTTATGTATTTTTCAAACAACTACTTAACCGATCATAATGAAACCTTGTACACACATTTTTAGATATAACGATATTTTTATATTATTTTTAGTATAGTTTCCAACTGACTATAGTTTCAGCTGTTTGGAATCATATTGATTCATTTCCATTAAAATTATCTCTGATACTTATTTAATGACTTAAATGCGAGCAAAGCAACAAATGATTTTTTTTATTTTATGTATTTTTAATTACAGTGCAACCTTGATATAACGATACTGAAGCGAATCAGAAAATAATTAGTTATATCAAGTAATTTGTTACAATGAGGTTAATTATACAGAGGTTAGGTTGGTCTGCGATTCGTTTTAAGAAGGTTTAAAAAAATTATGAATCTCATCTTTACGTTACCTACTTTTTAATCTGCTTTCCTTTTTATATTTTGCAAACATTGAAAATTCGTTATAAAAAGGTTTTTAACAAATGTATTCGTAATGTAAAGGTATATTTCGCATTAGCTCTTACGGGCAGTTCTAGGGGATTTCGAAAAATCGAGGAAATCGTTATATTGAGGGTAGTTACATTACACAAACCTGCCAAAGAAGGCAACTTTCATGTGATCCCGTTTGAGCACCTCCCTTATCGCGTGCACTTTATTCACGTAGGCCTCCACATTTTGGACGTCAGCTACCGTCGCTATACCATTGTCGCCGGAGACCACTGCAATTACGACATTATATAAACATGCAAAATATGGCATATGACGGGAATAAATGGTTCCCAAAGTTGATCTAACAAAAAATTTCAATCTTAAGACCCACTTCTTGAGTGTCTTACAAAAATGGGGACATACATATTAGTAAAGCTCAGAGAGTCCCTCTAGTACAGAGTCGCAGAACTACTTAAAGCCGTCATATTCGCTCTAATTAGAATAAAAATAAGAGTTTCCAATATGAATGAAGGACTGTTCTATAACACTGGGGTAATAAATAAAATACGGGAATAGAAGGCAGCCTTAATAAAAACAAAACACAATCAGTCATTGTCACAAACGAACTATAAGATAAATATATATAGCGCAGATAAACGTTAAGGTCACTTTTTATATTTATGTAATTTCTCTATATATTGAGCTATTCGTGTGAACGCAAGTACAGTCAGTATTACAAACATTCGAGTGGAAATGATAGGTACAAGAATTAGCGTACAACCCACAGCGGTAGTAACCCGTTAAACACGACAACCAATCACTAACGAGCGCATAAGTTGTTTGATCAAAATTATAAAACTATAACTCAAAAACAACCACAATACAGACTTGTGTAACAACCACAGATTGTTTTTTTTTTTTGATTCTATAAGACTAATATTGTTTAAGAAAAAACAATTGAAAATCAATGTATTGTCTAAAGGAAATTATTTTGCTTATAGTTCCCGCTACATTAGATCGATGAAGGAAAATAACCTCCACCAACATTCAATAACTTGTCTTGTGGTATGTGGCATCATCAGGATATGACTAACAATGTATTAAATTGTAAAAAAAAAAATTAATGTACTAATGTATTGTCTTATTATAATTGGTTGTTTCAGGCGTTACTTTGCGGAAATCCATATTAAAGCGTCGTCGAAGCGAAGCCGAAGCGACTGCACGTATCCTGATGATGCCACGTAAAGTGGCGAAACGCGTCGAGGCAAGTTGAACGTTGTGGCGGGAATTATAAGCAAAATATTTTTTATTGTCTTATTACTTTGTCAAACCAGTACGAAAGTAAATAGAAAACATCTCACCATGCATAAACGTAACAGCATCCTTGACATAATCATCAATCTCCACAAAGATGTCATTAATTTTCTTCTTGGCCCTCACGAATATCTGCAGCGGGGAATCGACATTCGCCATATTGACGCGCACGGCACCATTGTTGATCCCGACGTTGTGTGGCCCGTCACCGGCCATCAAGGAAACAGTACGGTTAACATAAGCCGCCATACGTGATGCAAACGGGCACTGCTCTTGTCAGCTCACCCTTACGACGGAAGTCCAACAATTAAAGGTCACCAATTGCACAACTACAAAACACAAAGCATGCATGGAGTGGTGGCAACATAAAAACATCTAATGCAAATAAAAAGGTGTTCTATATATGTATATATATATATCTACTTTAAAATTCCTCTTTATACATAAACAAATGACTAGAGTTCGAAGGGAGTTTGAGAAATAAGCATTCTTTTGTTTTGTTATGATTGCTTAACCAGTGATTCTCAACATTTTTTAAAATCATATTATTTAATCATATTAACAGTATTATAAATCTAAAATTTGGCAGCACACTTTTAGAATTTCGTGGCACACAAAAGTGTTTGAGAAACACTGATTTAAACGATTACTTTTTGTTAGCATCTACCCTGGCTTGAGGGAACAATTTCACACACCTCTCAGTATTGACTACTTCCCAGTAAGTCCTGAAACAGGACTACATCACTTCATGAAACTGATAACTGGGTCAGTCTACATGTATATAACATATAACAGTTACATTGGTATTACAACACCAAGAACACTATATCATTGTTATTAGAATAGTATCTTCTTTCTAATCAACACTTGTTTACATAGCAAGAAGAATTACAAAGAAGATAGTCATGCCCATTGTCCATTAGAAATTTTTGCATCAATTTAAATTTAGAATTTGTTGCAAGCACTGTGTACAGTAATGCCCCGCTTTACGCAAGGGATATGTTCCGGAAAAAACTGAAATTCCAGCGACCATAGAGAAGTTGATGACTACATTATGTTTATACGCACTCTTTCGCGTAATGCGGGGAAATTGAGCACGAAATTTGAATTTCGCGTTATAGTGAAACCACGCATAACGGGGTCGCGTAAAGCGGGGTATTACTGTATATCAGACAACATCAACAAAATACCACACTCCAAAATAAGTATTTATAAAAATCTAATGCATAAAGAAATTTTAAATATGCTTATATATTTAACGCTAAAACTACCAACCGGTCAATACGACCGGTTTCAAAAATTCTTTACAAGACTTTTATGTAAAACCTTACCCATTATTTTTTGTAAACGATTCTATTTTTTACAATTTTACAATAAATTAAATTTACTTGGCGTTAGTTGAGGACCCCAAAACTGTACGTATAACAAAAAGTTTAGGTTAGCTCTATATTAGTGTGTTGGTGCCGTCATAGCTAGTTTTTTTAAAAAAATTGGCACAATTTAGAAAAAAAGATTTTACATTTAGTAATTCCTAGCTACTCAACTAAAGCGTTACCATAAATTTATCTAATTATATTTAATACTTTGCAAGCACAAGTCATCTGGTCATTTTGACCGGTTGGTAAAAATGGGTCATATTGACCGGCTGGTAGTTCTAGTGCAGTGGTCGGCAAAGTGCGACTCCAGAGCAAGTACATTGTTTCCATTAATAAATATTTATTAAGTATGAAATTTAGTTATATTTTGTGTAATAAAAGTTTACTAAACAAGTAGATCTGGCTCTTTGGCTGATAAGTTTGCCGACCACTGTTCTAGTGTTAACAAATGTATGCTAATTTCTTATGCGAGAAAGACCAATAAAGAGTCTTAAACTTGTATTAAAAAACAACACTCAAGCGTAGTTTATTCTGTAATCATCTGAGCATTACTCGAGAGTGAAATTTGTGCTCAAGTATGCCACTTAATCTGGAACAAAAAAGTCAATCTATGCTTAAAGGAAATTATTTAAAATTATGATGAAACGAGACAAGTTATTGAATGTTGGTGGAAGTTATTTTCCTTCATTGACCTAATGCCTTATAAGCAAAATAATTTTAAATAATTTCCTTTAATATGGATTTCCGCAAAGTAACGCCTGAAACAATTTATCATTTTAGTGTCATTTCTCAATACAAGCCTTCATATTCAAGTTTCAGACATAGAACCTCCATGTAGTAGACTGGTATACTATCCACTGCATCAAAAACAGTCTTTTCATTTATTTGAGTCAGTTTTAATATTCGTGATCAATCATGACACGCCTAGAGAGATAATTTCAGAAATCCATTAGCTAGCATACAAGCATAAAATTTCGATTGAACAAATAGACTCTATGGACAGTGATATTATCATAACCTAATATAATTTATGTACATCAATGTTGTTTAGACAATAAGCTTATCATAATAGATAATTGAAATCTTATTATTTACACAATAATACAAATGTTCGACAACGCCGAAACGTCAGGCGGTTCACGTAATAGTTTTCATAACAATTATGTTAGGTTAAAAATATAAACTAGGCCACACCACAAGAAGGTGCTATTATAATTCTAATAAATAACAAACGTACATGTTAAAGCTTAAAATAATAAGAAAAAGCCAAGATAAATGTAGTTAAAAACACAAATGGATTTATGAAAATAAGGCACCTTATCATCTTGTTCCATCGTTGAAATCTAAGCACATCGCTATCTTTCCGTATGCATTAAAATGAAACATAAAGTGTATTTTTAGAAAGAAAATAACGCCAAAGTATAATATTAGACGTAAAACAACTGACAATCGTAAAATAGACTTTTTGTAAAATTGAATTTTCGTAGAAATTACAAAACGATGGCAAGAGAAAAGATTTGAAAGAACGTACCTCCGGGTTATAGTATCACTTTCATTGTATTTATTATATTTTTATATAATTTACAGCACAATGTCCGCACTAAATATTCACCACCAATTTTCGACTCACTTCACTTGTACAATTTTCATTGACAAAATCCCACATTCTTGATGACAGCTGTTTTCTTTGTTACTCAAATGGATTTTCATTGGTTGAAATTAACAGAAACGTTAATAACCAATCATATTAAAGATCACGACTTGAACCTAATTCTGTTTTATATAAATATATGTTAAATCAAAATTATATTATTTTTATATTTCACATTAAACTGTAAATATTTTAGCGTTTAAAAATTAATTGCACAAAATTTAATTTCAAAGTTTATTTAGCATTGACGTTTAAATAATGCAAAATTGCTTTAAACATTTTAAACGAAAAAGAATGTTTGTGAAATTGATTTTTGTATATATTGAAGACAAATATAAGAGTAGTAATTTAGTATATATTTCACCTATATTTTTCTATAATAAATTAAGGATCCATTTATATATGTTTTGATAACAAAACGCAGTGTCAATTGACGTTATGTTCCCCAAAAATGGCGGATTTATGAAATTGTGTTTGTCGAGTTCGGTGTGTCCATTTTGATTTAAATTAATTTATGAAATATAATAACATAAAGTAACATTGAGAATTGTTCGTTTGGTTAAACATATAACAATGTCTCGATCTGTACGTGCGGAAACAAGGAATAGAGTTAAAGATGATATAAAAAGAGTAATGCAGGCAGTTGAAAAAGTTCGCCATTGGTAAATTTTACAACACTGTGTGGTGTTTAATTGAAGTCGAATATTTTATTGTTTTATTTGTTCTATAGGGAGAAAAAATGGGTAACTATCGGTGAAACTACAATGAAAATATACAAATGGGTCCCGATTTCCAGTGAGCAAATGAAGAAACATGCGGCGAAACTAGAAAATAAAGAGAATGCGTTGCATCTTAAAAAAATGCACGATTCTTCTAATTCTAATTCTAATTTCGGCATGGCAGAGGATTCTAACACATGTAAGATTTATTTAAAAGAAATTGTACTTTTATTTTAGCAACATATGCCTTGTAAGGGACCTTGCACTTCACCATGTTGGGAAGTTTTTATTCATATATTAATTTTGATCTAATTTTAATTCTTGTGAATTATGAGACATGAATTGTTGTTTACTTTTTTTCTGAATGAAAATTCAGTTTTTTTTGTTAATTATTTTATATATTGGTGAATTTCTTGTGGTCTTCTTCTCGTCATACGCCTTTCCGAAGTCACTGTGAGCAAGCGCACGCCTTTAGTGCCTATGCTAATAGACTATTTTCACTTCATTTCAAGGCTTTTGTAATTCATATGGTCCTATTTGGACAACTACCTACATATGTGACAATTATGTTTAATAGCTGTTCTGTTTTATTTGCCATATTTTTAAATCATTAATCACACATTGTTCCGATTTCTTGTGGATTCATTTCTCTAATATCATTCATAATAACAAAAAGTATGTATATATGCAATGCCTAGACCAATGGTAATAATAATAATAAAAAGTATATACATATGAATATTGTATTTGTTGTATATGAAGGTAGTGTGAAAAATGGAATAAATATTTGTTTTGACTGGAAAGTGAACTGATCTACATAACATAGCATGCTAAATATACATTTACTCTGTACAGGTTTTTCAACAGTGAGCGACTCCCAGGGGCCTACGGACTTCACCTCATCTCACATGGCGTTCTCGGAGGACTCCAACTCGCAGAGCAGCGGGACTGCGACGCCGGCGAAGCAGCTAAAGAATGACTGAAACTCCTGTGTCATTGGTTGGAGGAAATATACAAAAACTATAGTGCCAAATTGTGTTGACACGTAAATAAGACGCTTTAAAGGCAAAAGGGTATATGCAACATTTTTAATCTAATCATCATTTCTTCAAATTATCATAGAATAAGAATTGTTGTTTATGCCCTTTTGGTTTTTCAGTGTCATGTATTCATAGTTATTGTCTTGGGTGCTGTGCAAATATAGTAAGCAAAACTACAGTCTGATTAATAATTTTGTCTGCAAAACAATTTAGTTTTAAGTTAATATGTCACAGCGAAATGTTTACTGAATTATTGTATTATCGTTAACCCTCTGTCGGGCGTGGCCGATCTCACAGGCACAGCAATTATAGTTTTTAGTCCGATTTAAAGAGGGAAAAAATGTTCTATTACTTTTGTATAAAATTTATTTCTAAACATTCCAAGAAAAGATCGATTTTGATTTTCATCTTAGATTTAATTAGAAAAAGTTTAATCATTAGTTTTGTCAATGAGTCCGTCAAGCACACCGCGCCCGATCTAAGGGGCGTCCGATGAAGGGTTAACATTGTTTATTTAACAAGTGTGATAGTTTTCTAATAGTCTGCTGTTTCTATGTTTGCACAGTCCCTTTATATGTGCGTGAATTGTTGTGATAACTCTGTGTAAGTTATTTTTAGGATTTAAAAACATATGACTATAGATTAGGTTCATTTACGCTAGGGCACGACAACGGGGGTGTTCAGGGTAGACACCCCCGTTCTGAGGTGTCAATGCTTATATAAGAAATAAATATTTTACTATAGTAAATGACTATAGAAAGATCGTGTTTGGAAAATTTTAATTAAGGATGATGTTGCCCAAATATATATCCAACTTTTAAATTTGAGGATCTTTGTTACGAATTGGTTAGCTCTAACTTTTCAGCTTATTGTGCCCCAGTAATCGCCACTTCAGTTGAACCTGGATAAGCGAGCATTCAAGGTTTTTCACTAAAACAGTTTGGTACTTGTTGATTTTCTTTGGTTTTAAGTCGACTTGCTAGTTTTAAGATTTCTATTAAAGTATTATTGTAAATAGGAGGGGCTACTCAGGCGCACGAACTCAAGAACACCTGCGGGCCTGTGATAATTCACAAAATTACGGATTTGACAGAACTTTTTACAGGCTTATATGTCAAAATTCACGTAATCTACAGAGGTGATGGCCGTATCACGAAACTTCGGGTATACCTGAGTAGCCCCCCCAGCCTCGATTACAAAGGTCTAGAGTAAGGAAATCTCGGGGATAAAAGTAATAGGATCTGACTATTGTTCTGGCTTATAAAGTTCTCTTAGTTACCCAGTTTTTGCTTATCCAGGTTAATTATTGTTTTTTTTTTATAAATTTTGTGTTACGTAACATTTGCATGCGTCATGGTCGTTGCAATTTGTCCACTTTTCAATAGGATGTTATACATGTGAAGTGCAGTTAAATAGTTATCATGTCGAAAGGGGTTATTTAAATAAAACAAAGCCTTCGTCCCTTTTAAATATTATAGTTTAATAACATAGATTGGCATTAGCGTTACATTGCAATGTAAAGTAATCACGATACGTGTAAATGGAAACAATCTATAGAATCGTGATTACGTGTTTAGTTATAAAAACATACAAAATATCAATACTCACATTTTATTTAATTCAGTATTATTATTAACACACATCAAAATGACACCTTCCTGTTTGGTGGTTTTGACCAGACTGCCTTTCTCGTCTCGGTGACAGATATGCGTCTGCAACTTCCAGCCGATAGGGGTCGCCGCATGTCTGTCACGTTAAAATGATTACTAATTGTATCAATTATTGAAATGAAATGAAATGAATTTTAGTCAACATTATTGAATTTGGTTGCTAACATGCATAAGAAGTGATCTGTTGGTACATGGGACTGTTATCCCTGATAGCGTTGTCTGTGAACCGGTTGAGGCTTGTATGTTTTATATTATAAGACTATGTTATCGCAACTCTAGTGATTTAAATTTAAAGTGTTTTTTTAGTGACATTAGGTTAATTAATAGCAATTTGTTGAAACTAAGTTCAATGTTTGCAGTTTTTCAAAATTTGGCTCATAAATTGCAGTTTCTTAAAATTAGGTTCAATGTTTGCAGTTCTCGAAATTTGGTTCGTAAATTACAGTTTCTTAAAATTAGGTTCAATGATTGCAGTTTCTCGAAATTTGGTTCGTAAATTGCAGTTTATCGATGATACTGAGTTGCGTTATTGTTTCATATATGCTATGATTCCAGGCAGACTTAGCACGGCTTATTAGTTTGTTTATTATTTATAAATGCTAAGATAATGTACAAATTTTTATTGTACCTTTAACTATGTTACTTTGTATGATGTAGTAAATTATAGATAGACGTTTTAATTCGTTTTTTTTTAATATATTTAAATATTACACTCGGTTAAGAAATGTACAGTTGTCACCATAAATATCCAAACTAATTTTTACGTTTACTTAGATTATTTAAAATGGGTCGTTTCGATATTCTTGGTGCTAACTGTACTATTATTTTGTTAATCTTGGCTTGGGATGAACTCTCGGAAATATATTACTGGAACTATAGTATAGTATTTTGAGCTAAAGAAGTTTTAATATACTAAAGACACGAATATCTTATACAGGGGTGGTCAAGCTCTTTGATAGTCCGAGCCATTTTTCAAAATTTGATTTTTTTCACGAGCCGCCATTAAATATGTGGTATTTAAAAGTTGCACTTACGTCTTTCATATTTGTTGTCAGTAAAAGAACTCTGGTACATTTATCGAGTGGCACAGGTTGGCCACCCCTGGCATATAATCATCATCATGGCCGGATAACGACATAAATAAAAAACATTTGTTATTTTAAATATAATTTATTACAATTTAGTAAAAGTTATAAAAACTTTTTTTTTCTCTGAATCCTAATCATCAGTTGATACGAGCGAGCTGACTTGCTGCGAGCCGGAGCTGATGCAGGAGATTTGTTCCGAAGAAATGTCCACATCGGGTATGCCTAATACGTTCTGGATGAAATCGGAGAAGGTTATTTCCTGAAAAGGTTGCTCGGATTACGGACCTGAAAGCACGATGAGCGCGGACATACGCTACCAGCGTGGGGACCAAATAAGAAAAATTCTACTGTACTGTTTAACAATACCAAATAAAATTTTTGTTTGTAATATTCTTAACAACGGTGAAAGAACTTCTTAAAGGAGATTTATAATTAAAGGAAGTTAATTATAACAGCGGCTAAAACAGTGGCGTAGCTAAGTAACCAAAGGCCTTGGGGAAAAAAACTAAACTAGTGCCCCAACTAAGTTATATACTAAACTAATGATCGATATTGAAAAAACATCGATGTTGACATCGATATCATAATCGCAAGCCCAACATCGATGTTCGATATTTATCGAAAACCGAACATCGATGTTGGATAACATCGATGATTTTTGTATTAATAATTGACAAAGAAATAAAACACAGTGAAATCGTTAGAAATTCATGAAGAAATAGAACAAATACATATAACAATTACATATTCCAATATTTTTATCAACTGACTGAAGGAAAAGTAATTTTGATAAAGAAGAACCTTTTAATCTATTTCTTTGTTGATTAAGAGTAGAGCCGTGCATGCGTTCATAGAAGACATAAGTTGCATTTGGTCGTGCGTATTCATCGATGTTACGATGTTTTTAATTGCAACATCGATGTTTTTGCTCTCAACATCGAATCATCGAACATCGATGTTCATCGAGCATTCCTATACATCTAATCAAAAGTTTCAAACAAAAATGTTCGAGACTCGCGAATTCCCCTGTATTTTTTAATTAAGTTGCCATTATTAAAGTCGCGTTCCTGGAATCTGGTTTGTTTATATTCCGAATGTGGGAAAAAAATTTACTAGTTCGATTTATAGTCTGTATGTCTACGCCACTGGCCGCTGGAGTTAACTACGAGCCGTTTCATATCCGAAGTTAGGTACGATTGCTGAATCAAAACACTTCCTTTCCTTATATTCATTGGTGAGTAAAAATACCTCTGGAAGAAATGAAAAGTCATCAGCCATAACTGAGGTCCTATCATCAATCAAATGCCCACATAGTATGGACAATAAATACCAAGCTTGAGCCATCGAAAAGTTTTCTCCTGAAAGTAATATTAAAATATAGTATACATTTATTTAATCACGTTTGTGAATAACTGCAGACTTCTTTTACGATTTCTTACAATTACTCCCAAGCATAGATTCATTGAGTAGAGTTCAAAACTCCAAATGTCATTCTACCCAACAAAACAAACCAGACACCCTTGAAAAATTGTTAACATGATTTTTGACCAATGATAATAATCCATTGCAACTATCTACTGTCACCTAGCTGTCGATACGTTATGTTATACGCATCTATAAGAAATCGTTTCAATCTTTACTTATTAATATATAAATAACAGAAAAATGCAAATTAATGTATAAATATAGAAAGATATATTATAAATAAATACAAAATATAACCATTTTATTTTGATTACTGTCTAATGGTTGTCGTGTTTAAAGATTTATTATTAAATAATTATTACTGCATAAAATGCATTTAAGTAATGATCGGTTATTTTTGAATACGGGCCTAAGCTACATTTCAGTGATTGTCACAATTTCTGAATAAAATAACAGTTGTAACACTACAACAATTTTAAAATGGCAACACTGGGTTCTTTCCGGGAGTGGTGAGCGGGTCGGCCATCTTGTTTTTTTTTCTTTTCTTAGCAGTGTTATAATCGTTTTACACTGTACAATATTTACATGCTCATTAATATTTATTTAATAAAATAATTGTTTTACAGAGTTAATTTTCCTTCCCAAATCCAGTACTAACCAGTTTCACAAAGCAATTGCACAAAATCATCCCTCTTGATAACCAAATTACCACGTTTCATCGTAGCGAAGGATTTGAAAGCACATTTGATTTTGGCCATGTTCTCGCCGAATGCAGGCCGGTGATTCAGATATAATTTGACGAAACTTTCAAAATCAATAATTTCTGTAGGTTCCTCATTGTATACGTCATATTTTGCATGACAAAGCATATTGTTAATCTAAAAATAATATGTAACACATTAAATGGACTGTATTTTTAGAGGTTAGAAAACAAGGACTCGAGAATCGCGCGTCAAATTAGTCGCAGAAGCAGGGAGCGGGGCGTGTGAGGAAAAACTATTAGATAAAGAACATTTAAACAAGTATCTTCATATTTTTTAATTTTATATAAACATTAAACTAAGTTAGGTTAGGCTTGCATAGTGCATAAGCCAACATCTAGCCATATTAGGATTTCATCTAAAAAATAAAGGAAAAGTGAAAATATTCGGTTTCTACATATTTTATTTTTTATTATATATTCTTCAGTATTAATATAAAAATATATAGGTTTATATAATATTTTTAAAAATCAAATATCATGGTTACCGCAATAAAGTTACATAATGAACGAAAGAAATTCAAGAATACCAAGCGAGAGCGACGAACAAAACAATATTTAATCATCTACGTTACATAATTTAAAATAAAACAGTGTTCCTTCATTTCACCACACTAGGTATACTACGTCGCTTAATTTCCATGAATTACGGTAAACTACGGGATATTTAAAAAGTCAATATACTATCTTTAATATGAAATAAAATACCAACCCCAAATTCGGAGGGAAAGTATCCCAAAGCCCTCATGATATCGGGCAACGTTTCCACCGGTATAAAATCGCCCACAGTCCTCGTCGTTGGCAAATAAGTCCCTTGACACAGTAACTGAATATAATAAAACAAATCCCGCATTTCGTGAAATAACCAACCAGTTTTTCCTCCTTCAATGATCGAATAATACGGATCTAGGTTTATGCCGCCCAACTCTGTGCTCTTGTCTACAGAACTACGAACAAATGACACCAAAGATCATTCACCTGAATCACCTAACAATACGAAACGGATAATTCACTATTTATCTCTTTCTAACTGTAAATGTCGACTGTTACACATCAATTAAATACAAACGAAATATTTTTTCCGATCTTGATCAATTTCATTATGATTTCCAATTACCTCCTTCTCTATATACATACAAATCTATTAAACAAATGAAATTAAAATTTTCTTTTGAAAAATGCTACCATTTCATCAGTATTTTCTTAAGACATTGTCACGTTCAACTATCGTCAGTAAACCGACTTTACAGACAACCGATTTTTCTGTACTGTAAATACACCTTACAATGTAATATCAAGTCACATAAAATAAACACAAACGTCTATCTTTATTTTATTATACAAAGTGGGGCACGGGAACTTCCCACATTTCAAAAAATCTCAGTATCATTTGCTAGTGTTCCGACCAGAAAACCATTTTGCCTTGTGTGTGCAATTTTAGGCCAACAGGATCTACACTAAACGTGAATGTATATAATCTTTCTGGTAAATATATATTTTAAATATATCATTTCTTTCATAGTTTTCTTCTACCAGTCTTTTGAAATGTGGGAGATTCCCGTGCCCCACCCTGTATATGCTGTATAAATCATAACATCACCTGTAAATAGGCTCCCACTCCAATATACAATTATCACCTTCGCCCAATACAAAGAATTTATCAATATCATCTCTAAGGCATACATCAATTATCTGAAATAAAATAAAATCAATATGTTTTAGCCCCTACACAGGACGAAACATCACAAACACTTCAGACCCGAAAGTAAGATCTTAGGAGCTCAGTGATTAAAACAGTTCTATCCTACAAACTATCCCAAAGTTGTACAGTCGACAATTTTCAAATGCATACAAATTGGACTGCAAGAAACGACCATTAGAAAGGGATAACTATATATTTATCGTGACGCTTGCGTTCATTTGTCGAAGTTAAAATAATAATAATATATATGTTCCATAGATAAGTGTTGTCTGTACTTAGTTTTAAGAAAATCAATAGTTGTCGTGGATTTGTCAATTATGTCAAAATATGCAAAATGTTTGAGCAGCCTTAAATTGTTTTATTCACATAACAATATACATAATTAAGATTGCATGGAAATACTAATAAAAGATTGTTAGTAGTACATTATAGTATTTAATTTCATGGAGAGATGGCGCTACTGTAGTTGAAGTAAACAATCAAATGTGTCTATAGTATAGCTAAAAACGTCTCTCGAACAATAAAGAAAAAAACACTCAATAATACAAAAAATTAAAACTCACCTTCTTAGGATGGCTCAGAAGCGCGATATGCTTATACGGATTGCCGTCCAGGGGTAATTTTTGTAATCCAATATTTTTCTTAGTTGAAAATAGTAAGTAATCCTTGTCGCATTTATCAAGTACGAGCAACATTTTATCAACCGGCTGTTCGTATCGAGGGCCCAAGTACGTTCCTTTATTTACCCCTGTATCGCAGTTTATTATTTTATATTTATTCTGAAAATAAATAAAAACTATTATATCTAAGGTGAGATAAAGCATTTAAAAATTATACAGGATAATTAAAAAGTGTCTCGCGTCTTAACGTAAAGCATGGACATCGAAAGTTAGTGTATATTAATACCTCGTCGTCGCTTATTAAAATTGCAGGGAAGTCAATCTCCACGTGTTCAGGTGTGGGCCATTCAATAGCGCAAAGTGTGCCAGCTGTCAAATCTATTTTGTTTGTCGACAATATATCAAAATTGTCTTCACTAATACTGTATTCCACCATATTTTTGTCTAGACCAAACGAGAATAATCTGCAAAAATGTGAAATAATTTCAATGCACTAAGAATTTATTTAGGATTAAATAAGAAATAATCCGTGACAAACAAAATTATAAAAATAATTTTCTACTTTAATATTTTGTAACTCATAAAAAGTTTAACATGTCCCAAAATTTAACATAAATCATGCACATAATAGTGCAATGCAAATTGTTAATGTTCTTTGGCGATTTGCCGCTGTTCGTCACGTGCGCCGCAGACACTCACATTGTGTTGTTGACCTTTTTCCATACAATATGTATCTTTATTCCGTTGACCATGATATTAATATTTTTAGGACATTTTCATAAACTACCTTCAAAAACGATAAACCTTCTAATTATAGTGACACTATCTGCTAACGAGAAGAGTTTCTGACATTGACGTGGAGGGACTCTTTAACTAAAACATCAATGAAGATGAATTGCTATTTCATAACTATGGTAGTAACTTGAACTATGCAGATGATCAGCATCTAAAATACATACCTATAAGTATCGTTGATTTTCCTGGTAGTAAACAAGAGTGTAGTTATATCCTTAAAATGTTTTCTATGTTTTCCAATGAACATCCAAACTTTATTCACACAATCGTATTTGTAGAGACAAACTGTGTTCACTTTATCCTAAAAACAAAAACTATTAGAAAAAATATCTATCAAGAAAATTGTCCCAAAATAACAGATGACACGCAAAAATTCTCTACGCCAAAATTGTTTTGGACAACTCTATTATACAATGACCTAATTGAATACAGTAATTTAAATCTCCATGATATTGTAAAATTAACTTGGTAGGATCTACAAAATCACAATTTTACAAAAGAGCGATTTAAAGTGTCTGGACACATGTGGTCGCAACCCGCAGACCTCGACCAATGAACACAGCTCGTGTGTGTGACGTAACGTGACAGTAAGAAGCCAATGACGATGCTGAGTAAGAAACTCCACTAAAAAAGTTATTAATATGCATAGTTTGTTTGTGTAGATTCTACGTTGTTGTATTGAGTATCTCAGAAACCATTAAATATTTTTTATGAGATGAAAAATTATATTTTAAAGCTATATATATATATATATATATATATATATATATATATATATATATATATATATATATATATATATATATATATATATATAATTATCAATTTGATTTAGCTGCTGTATAATGGCATTGCCCACTTACATACTAATGTCATAATAATATATAATAAATCTAAATTAGAAGAATAGCTGCTGTATTTGTCATTCTATTGTAACTTAGCTTATTAGGCCCTGGCAATATACTTACAGCCAAAGCAAGCATCATTGAATCACAGCTGTAGCACATTTTAACAATCTCATTGCACACATTATGATACGGATTCTCCATTATTAATTGAGCACTAATTGGATCCATGAATAGAAGTTGGCCATTGTTGAGTCCACAAGCGAGATGAGCTCCTGAAAGAGAGATCAGATGCACAGAAGCATATATACCGCCGGGTTTGTGTGGCCTCAGCCCATTGTATTGTATACAAACCTGATGGTGAGTATTTAAGACAAGTGACAGACAACAATGGTACTCTTATGTCGACCGTGCTATTAATCGAATCATCTTTTGGCGGGATAACAATTTTAAATTTATCACGTAAGTCCTTCCTCGCAACCACTTTGTGTGAGTTAAAATTCACTAATTCAACTGTACCGTTTGCAAAACCGAGCGCAAATAAAGGTCTGAAACATTGTTTATTTACTCAGTTGACGTACATTCAAGAAAAAAGTGAGCCGTCACGGGACGCCTGGCAGATGTGAAACATCGAATTCATTCAAGTCATACGCGCAAAAGACAAGATTACAACAGGAACTAATTATTGCTTAATGAAAAAATTAAATACTATGAATTTTTTTTACAGAAAATGATGACTATTTATTTAAGAAACATTTATTTATATTAAATACAAAAATTAAAAATTCGAAAACTTCTTAAATGATATAGATTTCAGAAATAACTCGATAAAATATACTCGTCGCCACACTGTACACTCTACTATATATAGACTGTATATATACTTTACGGCAAGCGTCACTACGCCAACGATCCGGTTTATACCCGCGCCAATAAATGTTTCACATCAAAAAATTCTGGTTTTCTTTTTGACATATATTCGACATTTTCAAAGCAAATGGTCACTCTATTCATACTAACCGACAGATATTCACAAAAGACATGATTTAAAAAAAACAGACGTAAGTTAACTTGTTTGTAAGTTAACTATTTGTTCATGTTGTCTTGTATACCTATTTTACCACCGAGTAATTCTTACTAACTTTTCAGGATGCAAAGCTATTGCATTAGTTACAGATCTCCTATAATCCAGTATCGTTGTGTATTTTTCATGAACAAAATCCGCATATCCTATACCTTGATTGTTTGTCTCTGGAAGAACACAACAAAATCCCTTTACTTACCATAAAAATAATAACAATATAGAAGTCAACTCCGCACACGCGATATACATATTACTGGTTGAACAAATTTCTATTACCTATCGAACAAGTTTACATTGGCGTAGCCTGGCTCTGACTTGTAAGGTACATAATCAATCCTAAAAAAATAATTATTTAGATACTAACTACAATACTTAATATCTGTAAGAAAGTTTACACTTGACAGTAGGCAGTCAACACAAAAAACATTAACCGGGGTAAGACCGCGGGTATAGTTTGCTAGTTACATATTATTTTAGACTGCCGCCCCACCCTGAGCCCATGGCTGGCTACGCCCATGCAAGTTTATATTACCCATCGAACAAGTTATAATACCCATGGAACAAATTTATATGACTCATCGAACAAATTTCTACTACTCATATCAACATTAAAACATGTAACATATGTCGTTCCAAACGATTAGAAGCTATCATTGGTCGTTCTCGTTACGACATGAACAATTATAATTATACTGGTAATCATAATCCCAAATTGTCCTATCCTATATCCTTTAGTGGGACAAAACCTAAATACATACGTATAATAAAGTCTTTAAAAATGAACGGCAAATCTTTCGGTGTAGCATCCGATGGTGTGTTGAATCTCATTAATTTTTGATGAATCTCTCCGGTTACTGGATTTCTATTTGACGTGTTAAAATCACAACATTCACAAATTTTTCTACCTAAAAGGGAGATTTATTTAATATTAGTACGATTTCATTAAAACTAATTCAAAAAGCTTTATTTCGCATAGACCCTTTAGTGGCCTACGCCCCACAGGGAGGCAATTTGATTGTTAAGGGGGGCAATTCGAAAATGGACTCGACACGAGTTTAACCCTTTCGCTTCGGGCCATTTAAATGCAATACTAGATTTCAGTGCCAAATTTAACGAAAAAAGCAAATTCTTAAATAACTATAATTTCGCTTGACGAGACTAAAATATGAACTGGGTGTTTGGTTACTAAGGGGGGCATAAGAATTTTAGAAAGATTAAGGTGGGGTATGGCACAAAAAGGTTGAGAAACACTGCTTTAGGCTCTTGCGCATAGTCAGAAAGGGATATAACGAGAAGAAATCACAAAAAAACACGCCAATCATAGCCTGTACAATACAATGTTAGTATTAGTCAGGTACATTCTTGTTTAACTGAAAATTAATTACAATTAAACAAAATTCTTACTAAGAATTCTATTTTTAAATTAATGCTTAATGATTGAAATGAAAAAGAAAATAACCAATCGATTTCCATCCCTTTCATTTCAATACTACTGAGTGGAGCTCGGGAACTTCCCACATTTCATTGTCTGCTAGTGTTTTCGACCGGAAAACAATTTTGTGTTGGGTGTGTAAATTTAAGGCAACAGGATCTACACCAAATGTGAATGTACACAACTTTTCTAGTGAACTTTTTTTTTGATATCTCATATAGTTCTTTAGTACCAGCCTTTTTAAAAGTGGGAGTTTCCCGTGCCCCACCCTATGTGACTTAAACGTCGTTGTAGTGAAATAAGTTATATACTTACATTTGGGATCTAAAACAGTATATGCCTTCGCCTCCAAATGGAAGCTGAGTCCTTTAACGCAATCCACATTAATCCTATGGCACCAGTAAAGCAACTTCAATTGGTCGTCGTAGAATTTTATTTCGCCGTTCTCGTTTCCTGTTACTATGATGCTGGAAACGAAAGGTGGACCGTTACAGTGGCGTAGCGAGATTAACTCGCGCTCGGGACACACCTTTTTAGTTAGTTATATATATGGTTATATATGCAGTAGAACCTCTTTATTCGCGGATTGAAAAAATGCGACTCGAGTCCTATATTCGTGACCTAAGATTTCTGTATTCGCGGCATATTTACTGAACATATCCCCCGCGTAGAGCTTCTACTCTATATATAGTTATATATTGTTTTACGGACCATGTGCTACCCCTTTGTGAGTAGCACCTGACATGATGCTTTCCCCCCCCCCCCTTTTCCCCTTCCTTCATCTATTCTAAAAGACATTTAAAACAATATTATTAAGTTAACGTCATTAGCCCAGTGGACTAATGCGATTTAGTCAGTCACTAGCGCTCGTCGTGGTAAGACGTGCTTCTATGTTTAAATTAAATTTATTCATTATAATCTATATATATAAAACTCAAAGGTGACTGACTGACTGACATAGTGATCTATGCCCAAACCACTGGACGGATCGGGCTGAAATTTGGCATGCAGGTAGATACATATTATGACGTAGGCATCCGCTAAGAAAGGATTTTGATCCAAGGGATAAAATAGGGGATGAAATTTTATAAATCTTATTAGATTTTCGACATAAATTAATATAGTATTTAAGAACGGGCAAATAGTTTGACATATTAATATTAGTTATATATATATATATATATATATAATTCTCCATCTCATAAAAAATAACATTTTCTCAATGGTTTCTGAGATACTCAATACAATAACGATGATTGAACACAAACAAACTATGCACAATAACAACTTTAAATCGCTCTCTAAAAATTGCGATTTTGAAGATCCCACCACATTAATAGGACCCGGTGATTAAAATATCAAATACACTAATAATAAATTTGAAACTCTATTTATTTATGTCAGATACCTACAATCGATACAACATGACTTTGGTTCTGTTTGATTGCACTATGCCCACTATTAAAAAGTTAAAACGTAGTGAGGAGTGAATTTCACATATGACTAGTGGTTTGGCACTTGAACCTATATGCATGTCGTGTCTGGCGTTGCTAGGCCTTATATAAAATAAGGTATTTGTTCTTTTTTTTGTTTGATAGTTGTGTCTGTTGCCAGACCTAATTAAATAAGTAAATAAATAAAACTGAATACTAACTTATCAACAAACTTAACGACATTAATTTTACAAGAATCCAATTTGAAAGCTTTGACAAACTTCATATTTTCAATATTAGTAGAATCGACATGATAATTGATCTCCATTGTATAACCGAAAATGACAACACCGCCCCCGGAAGTGACAGTCAACACTTGTGACGTGCTATGAATAAATGCAAAGGTCTTGTATAACCCGATGTCTTGATTGATTGGTCTTTCCAATTTGATTACTTTTAACGCGTAATAATGATCACTGCCGCCCGGCACACGCTCTTTTACGTCTATTATTATTTTCTGTGAAAAATTACACCAATAACTCCCTTATACTAGGTCAATACTTCAAAACTGACTAAAATAATTGAAACTGACCTTGGACTCACCAATCCATACGTTATGTTTGGACATCATAAAGAACTGTTCGCTGTTACATGGATTAAACTCTAGCATTTTTATTGGTTCACGTGTTTCTATATCAATCACAGCTGAAAAATTTATCCGAAATAATCCGCAAAGTTACTTAGGTTTCTGGTTAGAACACACCACACTCCGCCTGATGTTAAGCTAGAGTGCGGTCCATGAGCACAGATAACTGTTACCACAGACAGATGCCCACTATGCCGGCTTGAGGAGACGAATGTGCTCTGTCCAAATTGACAGTTTGAAGTTTATTCTGTCAGTGTTCTCTTTATTGCCACAATGCATTGTGATTATATTTTTAATCTATTTTAATCCGCAATATTATTGCACATAAGTTTCTCTAAAAGTAATTTCCCAGTACTCACCATGTGGTACTTCCAAACCATAACTCCATATCCACCAATGTAGAACAGCTTTCTCGTGGCAAGCTATAGTGAGCAAATATTTAGCATCTCGGCTGAGAGCGACTTTGGCGATTTTTAGTTGGCCATGCGGGGAGAATATCGTCCTGCATGGTGTCAGATCTTTGTCCCATATTGTCAGTATGTTGTCAGGCCCAGAGTCGGCTGTTATTAGCCACTTTCCCGTGCCGTCTTTCGCTATGCACGTGACATTGTTGCTCTGTTGACATATTTAAGGACAGACTATACACTTATTACGCATTCTAATTTATCTGCTCCAGTTATAAGCTTTGACATAATAAAGATATTAGTATATTACAGGAATGGTCAAGCTCCTTGAAAGTCCGAGCCATCATTCAAAATTTGAATTTTTTCGTGAGCAGCAATTAAATACGTATTTAAAAGATATACAAAAAAACGTTGCACTTAGTCTTTCATTATTGTTGTCAGTAATTTAAAAGACATTTTAAAAAATATAATAGCACAAAAATGTAATTCTGAATGGGACTCAAGTTCATTTATTCCCACTCTGTGGAAAGATAGTTTCATTATACCCATTCCTAAAAAGCCTTCACCTTCCGACTTTAGTCATCTAAGACCCATTTCCATTCTTCCATTCATTTCTAAAGTCCTTGAACGAACAATACATCGTCAGTTCACTGACTATTTAAATAAAAATTCTCTTTTTGACCGTTTTCAATCTGGCTTTCGCTCATCACACAGTACTAGTACTGCACTTATTAAAATTACAGATGACGTCAGACTGGCTATGGATAGAAGAGAACTCACATTAATTGCTCTGCTTGATTTTAGCAATGCTTTTAATTGTGTTGATCATGATATCCTTCTAGCCATATTAAGTTCTTTGAATATCTCACAGGTTACATCACAGTGGTTCGACTCATATCTTCGTGGGCGTCGCCAACGTATTCGTGTGGACGATCAATTTTCAAATTGGTGCTCGTTAACTGCCGGTCTGCCCCAAGGAGGCGTCTTATCCCCTCTCCTGTTTTCTGTATTTATAAATACCATTACGTATGTAATCCGTTTCAGTTCCTACCATCTGTATGCCGACGACTTGCAGTTGTATCGAGAATGCATTTCTTTAAAATCTGAAATGTTAGGTTTACTAGTGAACCCTAGCAAGACTCAGGTGATAATTATCGGTACAAAACAGCTTGTGGGTAGGTTGAGCTTGGATTCTATGCCAACGCTAGTGCTCAACAACACACCCGTTCCTTACTCTGTGCAAGTAAAAAACCTTGGTCTGCATATGAGTAATGATTTGTCATGGAATCATCATGTCTCTGAAGTCTGCAGGCGAGTGTATGGCTCCATGCATTCGCTAAAGCGTTCTCAGAATTTTATTCCTCGCTCAGCAAAGATTACTTTAGTAAATGCATTGTTACTTCCCTTAATTGATTATGCAGATATAAGCTACCCTGACCTCACTGAAGAGCTACTTGATAAACTTGATCGACTTCAAAATATGTGTATCCGTTACGTTTTCGGCCTACGTAAGTATGATCACGTCTCTCAATTCCGTAATAAGTTACAGTGGCTCAATATCCGACTCCGCAGGTCTTTTCATCTTCTTACCAGTCTTTATAATATTTTGTATGACCCTCTTGCCCCGCCTTACCTGAACGATCGTTTCGAATTCTTGTGTGATTCCCACTCTCGTTCTCTTCGCTCCTCTGCAAATAACCAACTTAAAATTCCTTCTCACTCTTCGTCTAAATATTCCTCTTCCTTTTCTGTTTCAGCAGCTCGACAGTGGAACAAGCTGCCACTTACAATTAGACAGTCACCAACATTGAACTCTTTCAAGCTCAAGCTCTTCAGGCACTATCTTGACACGCAGAATAATAGTGCATGAATTATCTAATTTATTTTATATAAGTATATATCGATATTGTATGTATTTATGTGTATGGCTAATATTGTCTATTTTGCTATATTCCTGTTCTCCCCACCACCTTATTTTGTCCCGATGGCAGCGCCCTCTCGGCGAAAACCGGTGTAACTAGGAACAACTACGTGAACACATCGTTCTAATCTTCATTTCATCGCAATCAAGAGAAGAATCGACTCATACAATAGACCAGCACCTAAGTTCACTCCGGAGACGACAGTAGAAGAGAGAGAAAGCCGAGCCTATCGTAAGTACCCCAGCATTTTATATCACACAAAGTATATGCAACATATATATTTTTTTTTTTTTACTTTTAGCAAATGGGCTCCAATAGAGCGCTTTTACTCGTCAATAGATATACAAATATAAATGAAATAAATTTATTAATTCAATAATTATCAATTTGATTTAGCTGCTGTATACTGGCATTGTCCACTTACATACTAATGTCATAATAATATATAATAAATCTACTATGATGTAGAAGAATAGCTGCTGTATAGGGGCATTGTCATCCTATTTATATATTCATGTCATCCTATATATTATATACCTAAGGGTATATGCCATAGATTATGTCCAAGCTTTTTTATCAGTAAGATATAGAGATTATATAAGATATATATAAGAGATATTACTACTTTACTTTGATAACTGTCTAATAATTGCCGCTTTTAAAGATTTATTATTTATTAGTAAGCAATTATTACTGCATAAAATGCAACTAAGTAATGATCAGGTGATCACAGTTCAAACTACACTCAGGCGTTATTTCTGAACACGGGCCTGAAAATTTTCCCTTAAAGGACTAACTAAACCAAAATATTCATTCATAGTTCAATCTATTTCCCATCTTCTTCTTCTTCTTTTATTAATGGCCTCAGATATCTATTAAATAAAAAAGTTTGGACATAATCTTCAGCGGTTCTCAAACTTTTTTAGCGAAGGAAAAAGCCTTATTATTATTTTTTATTTATTTACTTTTAGCAAATGGGCTCCAATAGAGCGCTTTTACTCGTCAATACATATACAAATATAAATGAAATAAATTTATTAATTCAATAATTATCAATTTGATTTAGCTGCTGTATACTAATATAATTCTAAAA
>JAPWLS010000570.1:0-20790 GCA_028551675.1 Tineola bisselliella | reverse complement strand
GTGACTTGCATTTATTTGTGTTTGAATAAATAACAATTCAATTTTCGTTTAAGTGTTTGTTGAAATAGTGACCCTGTGGTAGTAAAACAGGAATAACAGTAGTTTAGTGGGCTGGTAGTAACAATTAGATTAACCAAAGTTCGCTCGTTATCTAAAGGTTGGTATGACTATAACACAAATTATCGCGGGTATTTGTTAATTTAAGCTTTCAATATTCTCAACAAAGACGAAAGGGTATTAAATATTTCTTCTAGAATTAGTATTCCATCTTTCGTGCTCAAGTTTTGGAATTTTTCTATATTTATGTTTTATTTAGGTTATTGTTGATTCCCGTCTATCATTTTTATATATGCAGTATAAAACTATTTGAATTTTTGGAGGTTAGAAACAATTGAAAAACTGACAGCCCGTTTTGAGCGCCAAAATTAGGCTTAGACATCGAATTGTCCGAACAACCATAATTATTATTTAATAAACAACATAAATCTCCTCAAGCCAGCATAGTGGGAGTGATTGTTCAATTTTATCTGCTAAAAGTAATACATTTAGAAATAGCGTTCTCGTCAGATACTGGAATTAATTCAAATATAAATTCTTCCATTAAAAAATGCTTTTAAAAATGGTTATCAATGTCTCGTTTGCGGCTTAAGATAGAAGTGGTCGCGGGGAGACGGCGCTGTGATAAAGTGTCTGCCACACGCCGGGCGGGAGACCGAGCGGTGAACAATTGCTAAGCCGTCACCCGGCATGTAAAACTATGGCTGCATGCCACAAGAGAAGCGGGCGACAAAGGCGGACTTTAAATGAAATGAAAATCGTTTATTAGCATAGGCACTAAAGGCGTGCGCTTGCTCATCGTTAGAATCTATAATGGCTTCGGAAAGGCGTACGATGAGAAGAAGACCACAAGAAACTCGCAATTGAATCACTGTGCTTTGAGTAAAAATTAACACCAAATGCATTTATAATGTAGAGATTAGTACACGAGGTTTGGTTACTGTATTTGATATTATAGGTAGCAGTTGGTGTCGAGGAATAAATGCAAAAACTGAACTAATAGAGTTGGCGCGAATATCAATAAAGTGGCTTACTATCGCGTTTATTTGTTTTATTCGTGAACTCTTTAAAACTGTTATTTCGAAACCAAGTGAAAAAATATTATTTCCAGGAATTTTGTTTTTGGTAAATAGTAAAATTAGTTAGTTTTTTTTTTCAAATATACAATTTTTTGTGAAACAGATTACAACTACTAATAGAACAGGAAGAATGTGGGTATTTTATATAACGGATTACATTATTATAATACAAAATTGCTTAGTTACTAATATATATAATGCAAAATATATTTATTTTATTTAACTTACAGTTAAACATTTATAAGTTTTAAGTGATCTTTTCAAGATGCTTAATTAAACAGTTAATATGTATTTCCACAGGCTGTGAGTGGCGAGTTGTGATTTCTTCTCGTCATAAGGCCAATGCGAAATGTCGTCGACAGAAAAGAGGTTGCGGCGGCGATGTAAATTGTGTATATATTTTTATAAATAAATCTGTCAAATTAGTTTTAAATTTGGAATGAAAGAAGAGAGGAACGCGAGGGACGGACGAATGAGGTTTTTATTTAATAAAGTACAGTCCACTACTCTACTGGCTACACGAAATATACATACTTTGATTTATTAGTCTCGTTACTAATAAACAGATCGTTGTAGTTTCTCAAACTTTACTATTTTATAATTCTATGTTAAAATATAGTCAGGTATTTTTAGTTTCGCTACCCGCTCAGCTTATGCGGTGTCGCGTAACCCTATTGGCACGTAAAGACATTGATAGAACGGTTCTCACTTAAGAAGCGGGCGAACACTACTATTTCCCAGGATAGGTATCGCTTATATACATTTGTCATATAACTTCATAAATACTCATTATAACTGTCCAAATGACTCGTTTTTCTGGAGAAAGACACCCAATATCTCAATTACTTCGATGATATTCCAGATAACTTTTTATTCAATCTAGTATCTTTATTGTGGTGTTTGTTTAGCAGACCATGTGTGTTGGGATTTCTGCAAGATAGTTCATCAGCGGCTCCCTCTCCTTTAATTTTAAGTTTTATAAATTTAGGTAAAGCACAATGGGGCTGATATGTCTTGACAGATAAAAGCCCCAAAAAAAAATCTTTATTGTAATAGTAATATTGATCGCTCCCACTATGCCTTGAGTTAATTCGACGTTTTGAAAGTTCAGGAATTTAATGTCACGCGGTTGTAAATAAATCGTGTTTCAGTTGTTTTTTTTTACAATCGTCCTTCTGGTTTTGTTTAATTGATTTGTAGTAATAAAGCTATGAAATGAGATTCGATTGAGTTCGGTTTCGTGTAATTAGAGAGTTTGAAGCCAGATGTCGTATTTTATGTTGTCATTTTAAGTTGGTGATGGTATGTCAGTGTTTCTCAACCACTTTTGTGTGTCATGAAAAACTAATTGTGCCGCCAAATTTTAGATATATAACACTGTTAATATTACATCTTATTTCTGTGAATTCGGATTTTCAGCATTAACCAACATTAAAACTAAAAAATCTGTTGTCTGTAAAGTCGGTTTACTGACGATAATTGAACGTGACAACGTCTTAAGAAAATACTGATGGAATGGTAGCATTTTTCAAAAGAAAATTTTGATTTCATTTGTTTAATAGATTTGTATGTATATTGCTTAATATACAAGAAAACACTGAATGTCACGAGCCGCCTCTGAAGAGCTCACTCAAGTAGAAGAGAGACGGATGTCGAACGCTGCCGAACGCGAAGGCCGATTGTGCCTCTTTGTCGCTCGTTCCGCGCTCTCGCTTGCACTTCAAGCCTTACATGGAACGCCTCAGAGCGAGGTAACGCCGCATGAGTCATGTTTTTTCGTGCGTGCAGCCGGCTCAATCGAATTATAAGACGTTGTCACGTCAAAAAGATCAAAATAGTTAAATGTATAAGACGATATGAGAGTAGCATTGTCATTTTTACGACCAAATATAAATGAAATTATCAAAAAAAAACATTAAGCTCAAATTTCATATTAAAAGTGTTAATTATTAATTTTAATTAATCCCTTAATGAACGTACTGTTATTTTTGTAATACATATTATTTTATTTCGCATATTCAAAATTCTTATCATAAACTATTTTACGCAGTGTGTTATATGTAAGTAAATAATTTTTAAACTTATTTTTTTATTTGTACCGCAAACAAAACAAAAAGGTTGAAAACCACTGTGATATGTTATGGCAATAAAAGTTGACGGTGTCTACGAATCAGTGGTTTAGTAGCAAATATCTACATATATAAAAGAAAGTTGTGTTAGTTGCATTATTTATAACTGAAGAACGGCTGAACCGATTTGGCTGAAAATTGGTGAGGAGGTAGCTTAGAACCAGGAGACGCTGATTCGTCTTGGATTCGCCATGACCATTAACAAATCACAAGGCCAATCCTTGAAAGTCTGTGGTCTGAATCTGGAAAATCCATGTTTTTCCCATGATGATATGTGGCATGTTCACGGGTCGGAAGACCATCTGCGTTGCTTGTTCTTGCGCCTGATAGTAAAACAAAAAAATGTCATGTATCACAAAGTGCTTAACTGAAAAGCGCACCAAAATACATGAACAATAAAGAATCATTAAAATACTTGATTTTTTATTTGTTTTACCTAATAAAGAACTTAATAAAATCCAAAATCTGCTTATTTATTGCTTCTAAGACGGGGTTCGCCGGGTCAGCTAGTTACTGAAAAAAATGAATATTCAGTTATTAGTCTCTAAGTCACACTTCAGCGTGTTGATAATATTAGGAGTGGGATACTATATGAACGCATGTCCCCTTTGACTCGCTGAAATACGTTCGGAGGAAATTCAATTTTTTCTAAAATAAATTTCTTCCTGAAACGAGTGTATAAAGTTCCCGCTGGTATTCTCTCCTTTGGCGTTAATATATTTCACATTCAATTCAATTATTTCACTTGAATAATATGTGTTCTTTTGTATCAACAGTTGAAGGTGTTATTACATAAAGACAAGGTTCTCATGTGACACCAGAGGCGGCTCGTCCTAAAGAGCGCTGAACTCCCACGAAAATTACAGTAATTATATTTCTTCATAATACATACTATCCTTACATTACATTGATTCTATTCTACTATGCCTATACAATAGTATATTATATTACCTATATCTACGCGTATATTTGGCGTCAAGTTGTAACGAGTGGAGCGCCAGCGATTGCGCTCCTATGAAACGAAATTTAGTACGATTCCTAGCATTGTATTCAATGAGTGCGAAAGAGAAACATCGACTCAGGCCGACGCGTGAAACAAAAGATTTCGTATGAGAAATTAACCTAATCTGGAGCGCCGCTCACGCGCGACGTTGCCAAACCGTGCGTTCGGCCGTGCCGCGCGCCGCGGGGAATGATAAGCATAGAAAAACGCTTAATTAATTCTATATCTGATTTTCATAAGAAAGTAATAGATGTCTTCGCTCGCCAAAAAGACCGGCGAATGGATTTTCTGTACAAATAAAATAAATGGTAGGCTCTAGTTTTTTGTTTATTTTTTTGTGAATCCCCATCAAAAAATGACACGAGCCGCCTCTGGTCGTGACGTTCATTGAACTTGTTTATTTGGATTCTGCTTATATACTAAAATTACAAAGCGAACACTATTAAATTTAACTGTTATTGTCATTGTTCTAATGTTTTGTTAATCATTATATTTTATTATTATTATCGAAGCTGTTATGATGTCGGCATGATGAGGTTTCAAACTAATGATCTTAAATCTAATTACGTCCTGTTGACATAACATAACTCTTGTAATAATCGAAAAAAAAAACTGAAAAAAAAAAACTGAATTTTCATTCAGAACGAATTATAATAATTCATAAATTCAAATAAAACAATATTAATTCCAAGTCGTTGTAGAACCCTGTTTGTGGACCCAATAATTAAATTTATATAAAAAAAAAATTACTCTGAGAAATTGTATATCTATAAAACAACTAGCTGACCCGGCGGACTTTGTTCCGCCTTAGAAGCAATAAATAAACAGATTTTGGATTTTTACTGATGTTTATTAATTTCTGACAAAATTTATAATTATGAAATTTTCAACCATACTTAACCATAGACAAAATTACGTTTAGCTGTCATTTGCGTTTATAATGTCATTTGCGTCACGTTTTATAATGACTTTTGTTGCATTATGAATAAAATATAAATGCAGTTTTAACATGAAAAGCTGTTTATTTTCAATCACAATGACATAAGTGGCAATAGTATTTTAAGCCTAGAATATTAATTATGTAACATTACTCCTCCTGAAAGCTCAATATCTGAAATGCGCAGGAGGTTTACGTCGTTGTGTGGAACGACGTAGTGCCTCGTTTAATGCTGCAGATGTTGAGGGTTGAGGCTCCCGCTGTTCAAGATCCTACTATTGAGCGTTAGGAGATCCAGCTGATTTGTCTCCATGTCCATCTGATAAACTTTGTTGTGTGATTTGAGTTGATGCACCAGGTTGATAAGTCATCGTGTCCGGTAAAACATGAACGCATAAAGAGGTATTACTGTAGAGAATACCGCGCCTCGTTTTCTTTATGGCTTTCATGCTTTTTATAAGCTTTTTGAGATAACTGCGCGGTGATGGGGGAGACGCCTTTCTGGAATAGAATTAGTTAAGATGTTTGTGTTAGTGGTGAAATGTCTATCTGGTGGAATTGGGAAGAAAAAGATTCCCTTATCAATACTTGTATAAGTTTCCAGTCTAGAAGAACACCTTTTACTTGAAATAACTTGCACTTTATTTGTTTTAATTGCTATAATATGAATACAAAACGAAATTAATTCTAAATCTGCATTAGCACAATACACGTTTTTCTAACTGTCAAACAATACACCTATATTGCCTCACAAGTGGCGCCATCTATTGAGAAATGAGAGCGTTAACAATATAATAGATTATTATCTCAAACAATACTCTTATTACATCTTTTGCTCCTTCTGTTATATGAATATCTTAATATATTTTTATATGAATGTTAGATGAATATCTTACTGATAAAAAAGCTTAGACATAATCTATGACATTTTATGTTTACCCTTAGGTATACAATAGGATGACAATGCTCCTATACAGCAGCTAGTCTTCTACATCATAGTAGATTTATTATATATTATTATGACATTAGTATGTAAGTGGACAATGCCAGTATACAGCAGCTAAATCAAATTGATAATTATTAAATTAATTTCATTTATATTTGTATTTGTATTGACGAGTAAAAGCGCTCTATTGGAGCCCAATTACTAAAAGTAAATAAATTATAAAAAAATATTTGTTTAGCGATATCCATTCTCATGCCTGGACTTCTCATTGGTCGTTAACTCGGTCGTTATCAGGCGCTCTTTAATTAACGATTCTGTAAAAGTCTTTTAAGTATCCCCGAACGCCCTGCATGCAGTATCAATGACCAATGAAAATGTAGTTGTTCGATAATATAACACTAGCTTTTACCCGCGGCTTCGCTCGTATTTTAGTCATTAAATAAATATCAGAGATCACTTCAATAGAAATTAATCAATATGATTCCAAACAGCTGAAACTATAGTCAGTTGGAAACTATAGTAAAAAATAATTATTTTTTAATAAAAAGTATCCTATGTTAGTTACTTCTAGTGCCTCCAAAAATATGTGTACACAGTTTCATGATGATCGGTTAAGTAGTTGTTGCGTGAAAATACACCAGCCATTCTCAAAGTGTGTTCCGCGGAACCCTAGGGCTATACTGCAAAAAATACCTACCAAAGGGAGATTATAAGGTTACATCTAAATATTCCAACTAAATATTACATTGCAATATGATTATTCATAAATTCATATAAATCAGTTTTTATAATTATATTAAGGCTTTTTCCTTCGCCAAAAAAAGTTTGAGAACCGCTGAAATACACCATGCAAGGAGGAATCAAATACAAAAGATACACAATAAATTTGTTCTTATAACGCGAATAATAATTTATGACAAACTACAGTATTGAAAATAAACATCATAAACAATTTATGAAACAGAGTCTTAATAAAATTCTACTTGACAATCCGAAAGAACTGTGAACTTAAAAAAACGTCGTGAATCCGTCGCCTTCGTTGATTATACGTCACGAGGGAAATCTACCAAAAATGTTGTAAAATCACAAAAGATACGCGACAACCAACCACCAACCTGGATTTGTGAAAAAGATATGATCATATCTTTTAATATCCTTACTAATATTATAAGTGTGAATGCTAGTTTGTTTGTTACGTTTTCACGCAACAACTACTTAACCGATCATCATGAAACTTTGTACACATATTTTTGGAGGTACCTACTAGAAGTAACATAGGATTATTAAATTAAAAAAATATATATTTTTTACTATAATTTCAACTGTTTGGAATCATATTGATACACATCTATAGAAATGATCTCTGATACTTACTTAATGATTTAAATGCGAGCGACGCCGCGGGTAAAAGCTAGTATTAAATAGTCTTGCAAAAAGTCTCTCACTCACAATAGAGATATGATCGGAGATGCTAGATCAGTGTTTCCCAACCTTTTTTGTGCCATGCCCCACCTTAGTCTCTCTAAAATTCTTATGCCCCCCTTATGTAACCAAACACCCAGTCGATATTTTAGTCTCGTCAAGCGAAATTATTTGCCGCGATTATTTAAGAATTTGGTTCGTTAAATTTGGCACCGAAATCTAGTATTGCATTTAAATGGCCAGAAGTGAAAGGGTTAAACTCGTGTCGAGTCCATTTTCGAATTGCCCCCCTTAACAATGAAATGGCGTGGGCCCACTTTGGGAAACACTGTGCTAGATTATCTATAGATCGTAATGATAACACACGTTTTCTACGACGAAAACAACTTTATTTATGTTATTACAAGATGCCCAAAGTTATAGATGGACTATTTCTCCTTTATTAGACACTAGCTGTTGCCCGCGACTTTGTTCGCGTAGTAATGAAGATATAAAATACCATGAAGTTTAAATTTTAACATGAAAAAGCAGTTATTGTGACATAACTGTAATAGTTAGACATATGGTGTTGCTGACTTTTTTGTAGATATTGATGTCCTCTATAAAAGTGTAGTACATCACTTTGCTCTATTGTCAATAATTTCCACAACGTACGCAATATAATGAATTTTTTGTATTTTTTTTCACATTTGAGTTACATTATTAAAATTTTCATCCGGGTTTTTGAAAATATTGTACAGCCTATGTTCATCAGGGAAAATGTAGGATTCTAATGGTAAAAGAATTTTTCAAATCGGTCCAGTAGTTTCTGAGCCTATTCAATACATACAAACAAACAATCAAATGTTTTCTCTTTATTATATTAGTACCTACATATAGAAGAAACCTCGAAAGTCGAAACTGTTGAAATAGCAACACAATTGTTTTTGTCTTTGGTGTGAGTGATGTCTATGGTAGTATGTGAAAAGGGGTCTGTACAAGAAGAGTCGACGTGTGCTTTGTAATATGTATTGAAGATGTGAAATTAAAGAATATATTAAGAAGAAGTTTTGTTTCACTGCCATCCTTATTCAACAGAAACTAATTAAAGATACAAAACCTATTACTATAGCATTGGGAATTACCCACTCAATGTAAACTATATAAAGACTACTTACTTAATACAAATGTTAATTACAATAATATATTGGCAATAAATTCTATAAATGGCCACTAGATGTCGTCCCCTGTTCAAGTACACTAATTGAATTTCAGTCTGCGGTCGTTTAATCAAATTGAGTTGAGTTTGTTTCATTATTAAAGACAGTATGGTGGTCTCTCGTTCCTATATTCAGTGCTAGCTTTCAAGGCGAGGCTATAAAAATTTGAGATGTGCCGATTATGACTTTGGCCGACTAGCCGATTAGTCGGATTCCCGTGACGCTTCGTTTACAGCTGATTCGCTGCAATTTCAGTCACTACTGACATGTGGACAAATATAAATAACAAAGAAAGTTTTTTGAGTTTTACAGCTCACTAGTTTGACGATAGTTTCAAATATCATCACGCAGTATTGCAATTTATGACATTAAATATTATGTTGATTTGTTTTTTAATTAAGATCTAATTTTGTTTGATAAATATCATCAATAAGTTTTCTTTACAAGGAAGTCGCCGACTATGATAATGGCCGGATAGTCGGCTTTACCGATTAGTGGCCGACTAGTCGGAACATCTCTAATAAAAATGTTCGCTAGATTGCTAATAGCTTTAATTCAGGCGTATATGCCTCCTGTTCTTGCTTGTCAGTTATTTTTTTAAGAAATTTTTATTTCACATAGGTCCTTTAGGCTTCTCACATAAACCGAATCTACGAGATATCGGAAAGGTATATGACAAGAAGAAATCACAAGAAACGCGCCAATATATTGTTAGCGGTAAGTTGATTCCTTTTGGGATTAATTCAATGATAAAATATTAATGATAAAATCTTATTATTATTATTAGATATTAAATGTACAATCTTGTTCAATGATAAAATTTTTATTGTCTAAGTCAGGGGTCCTGGCAGACGATCGGCTACGAGTGATAAGGCTCTTGCCATATTGATTTTTTGGCTCTTCTTACAATACATTTGTATATAATAAAGTTCATAATTGCGGCTCTACTGAAGGCATGAAAAATCTAAAAACTTAATATTCTTCATCTGGTTGATAATCTGCCGACCCCTGGTCTAATAAGTAATGTAAATGTACAATAGATGTTTAAATGATAATTCGCAATTTACCTTAAGGTTGGTTGCCTGGTAGAGATCACTACTCAGTGATAAGGCCGCCTTTTGTTTTTTTATTTTATTTTTAATTTGTGCAATAAAGAGTTATTATTATTATTATATTTAACAAATAACTTAATTGTTAACTTGTTGAATTAAAAAGTGGTTTTTTCTATTATAATGAAATTGTACACAATATTTGGTTAAACTCGAATCGGTGTGTTATTTTGTATTTCCCATTTCAATATTACGATCACGTATTCTATGACGTAGACGGAGAGCTGAAGCCCGATTTCATTTACGAAAATTTAGGCCGTTGAATTTTGACATGTGCTATAGGCTAGATTAACGAGTTTCTTGTGGTCTTCTTCTCATCATACACCTTTCAGAAGCCATTGTAGAGTCTAACGATGAGCAAATGTACGAGTAATGCGCATGAGTAAATTTAAAAGTTATGTCATTCAAAATTCCATAGTCATTGTCAGTTTCCATAAGTGAATAAAATTTTGTAAATATCAAATATGGCAGCCATTCTCAAAATGTGTTCCGCGGAACCCTAGGGCTGAAATACTGCAAAAAAGTACCTACCAAAGGGAGATTATAAGGTTACAACTGAATAACCTTTTTCCTTCGCTAAAAAAGTTTGAGAACCGCTGAAATATAGCATTGGCTCCCGGTCTCTCTCAGTTCGATTTGGTCCGCAGAACGCACAAGTCAGACACTCGGGTACCTACTAAGCTCTTTCACTACATTCGTACGATGTTTGTATAGGAAATTATATATATTCGTTGCTTGACTCAAGTGGATTTCTTTACTACACTAAATATATTACATTAGTTTCGTTATATTTTTAAAGTTCTGCAGTACTTAATTCATCCCTCAAATCCCTTACTAATATAAGTGTGAATGTGAGTTTGTTTGTTACGTTTTTACGCAACAACTACTTAACCGATCATCATGAAACTTTGTACACATATTTTTGGAGGTACTAGAAGTAACATAGGATAATTTTTATTTTAAAAAATATTATTTTTCACTATAGTTTCCAAATGACTATAGTTACAGCTGTTTGGAATCATATTGATTCATTTCTATTGAAATGATCTCTGATACTTATTTAATGACTTAAATGCGAGTGAGGCCGCGGGTAAAAGCTAGTATATAATAAAACTGAATGAATGAACACAATCTACCACTCGGCATCTTAAAACTTCAAGCATCTTCAGACTTCTTAAAAGAAAATATTTCTTATTTCTTATTTATTTAATTCACTTATAACTTTCCTTCATAGTATGTATTTAAGTATATGTTATTATTTATTAGTATATTATGTAATGTATGCAGTGGCGTAGCTAGGTAACCAAAGGCCATGGAGCAAAAAATAAACTAGGGCTCCAACTAAACCATATACTAAACTAAGAATACAAGGGCGTTCCCCACAAATTTGAAACAAAGATGATTTCCCCTGTATTTTTTTTAAATAAGTTGCCATTATTAAAGTCGCGTTCCTGGAATCTAGTTTATTTATATTTCGAATGTGGGAAAATTTTTCACTAGTTCAATTTATAGTTTGTATGTCAGGGTCCGAGGAGCCCCCTGGGCTTGGGGGCCCCGGTACTCTGAGTATCTACGTCACTGAATGTATGTGTTGTGCAGATTTAGTTATTGTTATTTTCTTTTCATTTCACCGAGTATCACCGCTCACACCGACAAAGGTTAGCTAATAAAGAATTTATTTTATTTGTAAATAAAGTAATTATCGTCCTATTAAAAGAGATTCAGCGTGTGAAATTGTGTCACGTTTAAAATTAAACATATTTATTTATTCATAAAACACGTTGTAAGTACACGAACATTCCTTGTTTTATTAAGAGTAAGTTTGATGCCTCCCCCCGGTCCCCCTCGGCCGCCTCAGCCCCCCCAAAGGCCAGGAGGTTGGAAACTTGAAGAATTTCTGAATTAACTCGTGAGCGTAATGAGAAGTTGACATGTTGCGTGTTTTTCTAATTAAACTTTGTAGCCTGTATATAATAAACTGTCATATATGTATATAGTATACATGTATATAAGCAATGACTATGGGAATGCTAATCCATAACAATACAAATAAAAGATCCTATTTTGAATTAATTTTTTTCTTTCTTAAGCACAGACCTCACGTTCCATATATTATTATACAACTAGCTGTTGCCCTCGACTTCGTTCGCGTAGAAGTGAAGTCATAAAGTACTATGAAGTTTAACAATGTTTCATATTTCAATGACGACTGCCTTCACGTGACTGCCTGTTCGGAGTCTCCGGAATTATTGCAGTTTAAGTAAGGATCCTAATGTTTTTCCTGTAATTTATATAGCCTATATTGATCAGTGATAATGTAGCATTCGAATGGTGAAAGAATTTTTGAAATTGGTCCAGTAGTTTTCGAGCCAATTCGTCACAAACCAACAAAAATACAAATCTTTCCTCTTTATAATATTATTATAGATATAGATATTGTTTTTAACCCTCTGTCGGGCGCAGCCGATCTCACAGGCACAGCAATTATAGGTTCTATGAACTCTTTTATGAAGTCTTTTAGTTTTTAGTCTGATTTAAAGGAGAAAAAAAAACATAAACAGTCCCACGTGGTCAATTTAACTTTACTTATGTAGATAACCACACTCTAATACTTAATGTACAACGCGTCACATTTACAATTACAGATGTACTGCTACTATAACGTATTGGTCGCGCTGACGTCATCCGTTCTCAAGATATCGTAAAAATTAAAATGTCATGTAAGCCTAGTAAGATCTACCTAAGACAACCATAAAGGCGAGCGTCGACCGAAATCTCCCCCCCTCCCCCCCTTTCTCACACACACACACACACACACACACACACACACACACACACACACACACACACACACACACACACACACACACACACACACACACACACACACACACACACACCGCTATAGATATACTATTATCATTAGCATGTCGGTGACGCGAACCGAGGATTTTACCCTCTACCAAAACGCTCAACGCGCCTAAAGAAGTTTTCACTTCAAAAATTTTCTAATACTTTTGAATAAAATTTACTTCTAAACATTCCAATAAAAAAGATTGATTTTGATTTTGATCTTAGATTTAATTAGAAAAAAATTAATCATCAATTTTCTCAATGAGCCCGTCAAGCACACCGCGCCCGATTTAATACACACAGAATTGTTATTTTTCTCCACACTAGAAAGTTAGTAAATTGTAGCGTAAAATAAACAGTATTGACCCTTTAACACTAGAAAGACCAACACCGTCAATTTGACGGCACGGCGATTTCATTCTTAAATATTATACAAACTATGTTTTTGTTTCTTTTCGTATTTTATTGCTTTTCCTAATTTGTTATTGTCAGCTTAAATCCATATAAAAAACCATTATTATATTTGTGGTATATGAGATTCCTTTACGTCAATGTGACGGCAGCGATATTCTTATAGTAAACAAAATTGACGGCTGCGGTCTTTAAAGGTATAGTATGCAGCCCGACACTTCTAGTGTTAAGTAATATTGGTGTTGGTCCCAATTGAGATCGAAATAATTATCAAATGAAGGTTGTAAAAGGTCAAATTTAGAAGCGAGCAAATAAAGTAACAAATTAGTGAGATCTTTGAGCAAATTGCAGATGGATTCGGAAAGGGATCTCCTAATTGGGCATTAAGCTGTCACAACTATTTTAACAAACACAAAATTAGAGCGGTCCCTTCGCTAAACAAACCTTACGATTGATTAATACAGCGGTTCTCAAACTTTTTTGGCGAAGGAAAAAGCCTTAATATAATTATAAAAAACTTATTTATATCTTAATATATATAAATCCAGTGTCATATGTATGTTCCCAGTGAACTCTTCACCAAGTCAACCGATTTCGATGAAAGTTGGCATTTTATGTGTAATTTGGTCTAACTTGAGATATAGGATAGTTTATATTTCGATTAATGGTCTTAATAATTTATAATTAACAATAAACTGATACATAAAGTTGTTACATAAATAATGTATTTATGAATAGTCATATTGCAATGTTGCAATGTAATATTAAGTTGGAATATTTAAATGTAACCTTATAATTTCCCTTTGGTAGGTATTTTTTGCAGTATTTTAGCCCTAGGGTTCCGCGGAACACACTTTGAGAATGGCTGGATTAATAAATAGTTTTAATAGATTAACACCACGTTTAAAGCGTCATTGCTAGAGGCTTCTTTTAGGATTAGTAGATTAGTGTTTAAATTGACATAAAGCAAGTAAAACGTAAAATTAAAGATTTTTTTTTTAATTTTTAATTAAAAAAAATTCTTTATTGCATCCAGCTTTATCTACCAGCTAACGTTCTAATCTAACCTCAAAAATTCAAATAGTTTTATACTGCATATATAAAAATGACAGACGGAAATAAAAATAAATATAGAAAAATTCCAAAACAGCTGAAACTATAGTCAATTGGAAACTATAGTAAAAAATATATATATTTTTAAATAAAAAGAATCCTTTCTATATCCTTCTAGTACCTCCAAAAATATGTGTACAAAGTTTCATGATGATCGGGTAAGTAGTTGTTGCGTGAAAACGTAACAAACAAACTCACATTCACATTTGTATAGTAGGGATTTGCATGCCATATACAATGTGTAAAATATGTGATACTGCTAACATTATTTTAAAACCTACGTTACTAACTCTATCGGCAACACAATAAAATTTATCACCGAAGAACACTTGTATGTGTTTTAAACATAATGCGAACACAGTAGAATACTAACACAAAGACGAACTTTGTTAACTGACACAATAACTGCAAATCTGTATTACATCAGCGTGGAACATACTACATCTCAAGGAAGGACACAACCATAATACACCCTGTACATTGATTTCATTTCTATTATTCATAATTCAATTTAAAACACTAATAGTTGAATAAGAAACATAAAATACACTAATAGGCATGTGGACACATTTTGAAATTACCTTCTATAATGCAGGTACGTGTCTAATATTGCCGACAAACTTGAATGATATAAAAATCAAATAGAACACGTAGCTATCACGAAGTAAAACAACACAACTCTTTTCTTGACAGCGTCATATTTATAAAGACATGACGTCATTCTCTCTGATTGGTGCTTCAATAAATATGGCCGATTGCAGAATTTTATACTTTTAAAATTTATCCCACTAAAATCATTATTTCATCAATTTTTTTATACTGTCCACATGCCTATGGCTCGTAGAACATAAGTAATTATAGAAGAGTCGATATCTTCCAGATTTATTTATTTATTTCAAACCTTTTTGCACTTCATACAAAGGGCGAACTTAATGCTCTGAGTCATTGTCTACCAGTTAAGCTTTAGGACCAGCAGAAAGGTTGCATTCTGAAGTAATAAGTGCAGATCAAGAATAACATAAAAAATAATAAAAAAAAAACAATTACACACATAGGCACATAATAATAATTTAAAGATATAAAACAAATAAGAAGATAAAAATAAATAGATACACATATATAAATATAAAACACAATAATAAAAGAATAAAAAATATAAAATAATACATAGATAATAGCTGGAGTTAGCTTATGCTAATTACAAAAATATAATTTTATATACATGTATGCATTAGTTCGTAATAATTAGTTCGTATGTAACAAAACCAATAACATAAAGAGCAATGTATAGCATGTTCTCCAAACGCTCGTAAAATCCTCGCGAAGTTGGTAAAAGTTGGAAAATGCCAGTTTCCTGACTGTTGAAGACAGGGTGATAACTTTTAGTTTTATCATGTTACAACTCGCAAAGATTACCACATCAGATAAAAGATACACCCTCTATTATTGTTTAGAACAACATTTGTAAAGTGTATTCATTATTATTATGCAGCGACAATGTTTACAACCGAATATGACTATACTACGACGCGGCTTGCATACGTGTGGTCGCAACCCGCAAACATCGACCAATGAGCGTGGATCGCTGGGTTGACGTCACAGCAAGACACTCAACCTTTTGCACATTATAAGAACTTTTCTTGTGTCTTATGAGAAATATCTTATAAGAAATTCAGTCGCATATTACAAGATTGTAAACTAAATATTTTTCTTTTAATTTAATTATTTAACCGTATTACTTGATTTATGTATATACAAGTGTCCTGTATCCTCCGTAAATGGTGGCTTCAGACTGAGGATAAGACATTTTTCTTGTCTTGTGTCCGTGTCTTATAATGTGCAAAAGGCCTAAGAAATACAAATTATTATTATGTTCAGCATATGTGTAATGTTATACAGATTCGTGGATTCGCTGTATCCTATAAACACTTAATTGATTTGATCACGTCTCGATTTAGAACAAAGTTAGACTGTTTGTTTGGGAGGAGGCTTATTCTTGAATATTCTTCGTTATTGATATCAATTTCATACTATATCAATTGATATAGATTGCATATCACTACTAGGTTCAATACCAAAATTGACTCCTAATAATACAAATCAAAATACAATCAAAAAAGGCATATGACGAAAAATCACAAGAAACACGCCAATCATAACCTGTACAATATAATGTTAGTATAGGTATATTTTTGTTGAAGCATCTTTAAAAATTGTTATATGTAAGTTATGATTGGAGGGTAGTTGTGTAAACCGTTTTTATGAATTGTATGTATTGTCTGGCAGTCGTTAGCAAGCTCGATTAATGATCACACTCAAGAAGGACTTTTTTTCCATAACTATGACATACACATCAAAAATGTAATACAATGAATGTAAATAAAGCTAGTACCTAAGTATATAAGCACACGAACATATTAGTTTTTTTAATTTTTGAGTGGGTATTTGAGGTAAGCTGAAAACTTGTCCCATAACTCTCCTATTATAGCTCAACGCGGAGCTGCAGACCTGGCTGGTGAGTAGCAATGCTAAATCAACCCCTGAATTTTTAAAAATGTTTAAAGCAGCCATTCTCAAAGTGTGTTCCGCGGAACCCTAGGGCTAAAATACTGCAAAAAAATACCTACCAAAGGGAGATTATAAGGTTACATCTAAATATTCCGACTAAATATTCCGTAATATTACATTGCAATATGATTATTCATAAATACATATAAATCACTTTTTTATAATTATATTAAGGCGTTTTCCTTCGCCAAAAAAGTTAGAGTACCGCTGGTTTAAAGAATAAAAAATAAAATAAGCCGGCTTGTCAATTGTCATGTTTTGTACTACTATTGGTTCAAATGAAGCGATTGATTTCTCGATACCTATTCATTCATAATTTGGCATATCTATTACAGTTCTATATGCCGAGAATAGTGTCCATGTTTGTTCTGAAACAGATTTCGATAGTCCCCTCCACCCCCTCATCCCTCACCCCAACGCACCCTTACGGTAAACTTTCACAAACTTAAACACACTGTTGTTATTAGAAATTATAATTTTTATTTGTTTTCAATATATTAGTTCGGGATTTGTTCAATACTTTTCTCTCTCACACACACTCTCTGTCTTTCTCTAACATTGTATAATATATGTATTATAATTTAATAAAAAAACATTTGATATTTGACCGCCTGATGTGCGATCTATGAACTACTGGACCGATTTGAAAACTTTATACAGCAGTGAATCCCACATTATCCCTGATGAACATAGGCTTAGAATATTTTAAAAAACATTTGGGATCCTTATGAAAACTTCAGTAATCGTCAAACGAAATTATAAAAATAGTTATACCGCAATTATTTAAGAATTTGATTTTACGTTAAATTTGGCATCAATATCTACAAAAAATGGCGATACCGTATGTTTAACTATTACAGTTATGTCACAATAACTGCTTTTTCATGTTAAAATTTAAACTTCATAGTATTATATATCTTCATTACTACGCGAACGAAGTCGCTGGCAACAGTGTATAATATATTATAATTTAATTATAAAAAAAATGTTTATGATGTTATATCGAAAGAGCTCCTGAATCCCCACTTGATGGAAAACTGAGCTAGGTGGAGTGCTAGGAGGATCCTTCTTCCATAGTAATTCTAATTTTGATTTATATTAGCATTTTAGCAATTTAGCATTGAGTTAGCCGCAGTGTTTGTTATGATGGTTTTTTAAATATTGTTTACTACTTTATAGTTTCTTAATTTTCTACTTCTTTCATTGTTTTATCAGCCATTCTCAAAGTGTGTTCCGCGGAAACCTAGGGCTAAAATACTGCAAAAAATACCTACCAAAGGGAGATTATAAGGTTACATATAAATATTCCAACTAAATATTACATTGCAATATGATTATTCATAAATACATATAAATCAGTTTTTTATAATTATATTAACACTAGATTTACCAGCTTAAATATACCTATTTCTACCAAAACCAAAAAAGTATATATTTGTTACAAATATATATAAAATAATATAAAATTCATAAAACTAATTCTTCTGTTATAAATTAAAGAAGATTAGGAGAATTAAAGAAAATGTTACACGCAGTAGGAATTTTAATTTGATCTTGCAAGACCAGTCATTTTGATTGGTCTGGTAAATCTAGTGTTAAGGCTTTTTCCTTCGCCAAAAAAGTTTGAGAGCCGCTGGTTTATGTAAAACTATTTTAAATATAGTGTTTATATTGTAATAGGCTAATTTAAGTAAATAAATAAAATAAAAATAAATAATCAATTAGCATATTCGGCTACTATTGAAAGGTGAGTTGTTAATTCGAGTTTCAAGAGTGGCCTATTAAAACGTCGGCGTTATGATATAGCGTGCGATTAAGTTTGAGAAATTAAATCCAAGATTATGTCTCCGCATGTGTCGTGTGTGATGTTACTCCAAACTTCTCCTACAAGCTTCAATACAAAAGTATACAACAATACGCCAAACAAATTATAAAAATAACAATTTATAATGACATCTCAATAACAGTGGGCTTATCACGAATTTAGTCTGGCTTTCGAATCGAGCCGTCACAAGTAAAACGGATCCGTTAGCAATCGGGATCATGAATTTTTACTAACGACTAACGAGCACCAGCAATCTATCAAATGAACGAAAGATCGAGACGTTCGAAAATTAACAAAAAGTATCTAAAATATTGTAGTTCCAAATCCGCACGCGGTGGCGCTGCTCAAATTTCCATACAAATCACTTGAAGCGAACTCGGTTCGAAAGCCAGACTAAAATTCGTGATAAGCCCACAGGTTTATTTTATTTTATTGGGTTATGTTATCTTAGTAATTTTAACCAATGGCAGCACTGAGTTTTCCGGAAGTAGTGAGTGGGGTCGGCCATCTTGTTTTTTTTGTCTTCTTTAGTAGTGATATAATTCTTTTATACTGTACAATATTTACATGCTTGTTAATATTTATCTATACTAATATAATAAAGAGGAAACATTTGATTGTTTGTTTGTATGTATTGAATAGGCTCAAAAACTACTGGACCGATTTGAAAAATTCTTTGATGAAATTAATTGAAATATGTTTTATTTAATTTAAGTATATCCTACAATTAACAATAATCATAAATAAATGTTAGTAAAACAATTGTACAAAAATTGTAAAACAATTATTTTATTAAATACTAGCTGTTGCCCCCGACTTCGTTCGCGTAATAATGAAGATATAAAGTACTATGAAGTTTAATGATGTTTCATATTTCAGTAAACAGAAAATTCCTATTACACATCTGTCGCAAAATCCGTTCTTAGCCATCTACTAACTATATACTACCTACCTAACTACGTTTTTGAAAATATTCTATAGCCTATGTTCATCAGGGATTTTTTACGATTCTAATGGTAAAAGAATTTTTCAAATCGGTCCAGTAGTTTCGGAGCCTATTCAATACATACAAACAATCAAATGTTTCCTCTTTATTATATTAAGTATAGATAATGTATGTACTGTTCTATATATTATGCCTATATACAGAAGTAGTGGAAGTATCTATTGACCTATATTTAAGTAGTGTGAATTCCTTTGCTTGGTGGCCCACTCGCACCTAACGATTGAACGTACACGGTTGTACAATCGACAGATTTATCTGAGACCATATAATAGTGCATTTACAATACGTATATGACAATTTTATTTAGTACGAGAGGTTTACGAACATCCTTTCATTCATATTTGTAACACTTTTAAATTCTAATTAGAACAAATAAGACTGACTTAAATAGATCCGCGACTCACTGCTAGGGAATCTCTGAACATTACCTATATTTACGCCTATATTTTTTTAAATACAACCTAGTTTGGAAATTTGTTTTAGATGAATTGGAACTCAATTGAGTTTGGAAACCACTGGTTTAATTAATTAATTTTAAATAAACATTTTAACACTGCCATGCATATATATGTATATTAGCGAGGTTGCAATTTTTGCAAAAAGCCACATTTATTTTTATTTTAATCTACATAATAGTGACAGAAATGGTATCAAAATTAATCCCACTACATTCAGTACAGCTCTCATGAACAAGTGTACTAGGATTATAAGAGACATTGATAACTTAAACATATTTAAAAAGAATCTGAACGTATTTTTAATGAACAAGTCCTACTATTCAATTGGTGAATTTATGAATGACATTTTGTAAGTTGACATTTAAGATTGACATTTCCATTATAGTAAAAATTAATTGTATGAATTACTAGCTTTTACCCGCATTTAAATCATTAAATAAGTATCAGAGGTAAAAATAAAAATATATAAAAATGACAGACGTAAATAAAAATAAATATAGAAAATTTCAAATAGCTGAAACTATAGTAAAAAATAATTTATATTTAAATAAATAAAAAGTGTCCTATGTTACTTGTAGTACCTCCAAAAATATGTGTACAAAGTTACATGATGATCGGTTAAGTAGTTGTTGCGTGAAAACGTAACAAACAAACTCACATTCACATTTGTATAAT
>JAPWLS010001675.1:0-56770 GCA_028551675.1 Tineola bisselliella | reverse complement strand
TTGTTATATGCCAACTTTATACCTACCCACATTTATGTTTATGTTCTGCAAATGTCAATTTGTAATAAATGGTAATGAATCATTTCTCTCTCTCGTTTTACTTGTGCCCGTTCCAGTTATTCGAGACACCCCCTCTGATAGAAACGTGCACCCCACGTGGAGGATATTTATTTCAATTCATTTATTTATTTCATTTAATCAATTCATTTAATTTATTTTTATATTAATCTTTTGAGAGTTTCTTACGAATCCCGTAAGAAACTCTTACAGGTATTATTATTTTATACTACATTTAATCGTGATCTAAACTTTATTTGTATCTGCCTATCAAATGTAGTCACGTTAACCTAACACTAGTTGTTATTTATTGTTAATAAATGTACTTACATTTCTTGCATTTTCTTGCGTTCTACCATACCCAGAAATTAATCCAATGCCTCGAAAATCAGTGAACATTGATGAATATTCTATAGAATTTACATTTGCGTCGAATGTCCAAGGTGTAGTAACGAACTGTAGGAAAAGACGCATGTTTATTTTTTAAAGTATAGTTTATTTGTATAGTGTGTATATATTTTGTTTTGTATAAATGTACACACACAGTTGAAAATATCTATAATTATTTCTTTTAGCAATTTAAACTGTCATATCCCTATAAATTGAATGATGATTTGAAAAACAAAGCTCATACGAAGCTCATAAATCTCTAACTCCATCGCTTTCGTCTACAGCACATTAAGCACATTAGTTCATAATGAGGTATGGCGCTATTAAACCACGATTGGTCATTCTTAGAGAAAGACACAAAACAATCAACCATAATACTCTAATTTACTTACAACTATGGCAATGTCGTGTCTAGGAAAGTTAAAACTATTTGGGAATGTAACATTGAGTATTTTACGCCATTGTCCTTGCCTATCGAAGTCTGATATAGTTCTCAATTGGCCAGCTACTACAGATATTTTCTTTAAGTCAAAATTCATCTTAAATCTCCTGAAAACATTTAGTATTTTAGTCAAGACTCAAGAGCTAGCTAGAGAATGCAGGCGGGGGTGCGGGGAGAGGGGAAGGTGATTCAAATCATGCAAACGCCCAGGGCAGCAATTACTAAAAAATTGTAATAATAATTTATAATTCCCAGTTAAAAAGACAAAATCGGTCTCTGGTGTGGCGACTGCAATTTTTTTAATATTTATTCTAGTTAGGTATATGACCAGTGACCATACACCGTCTGATGTTAAGCTAGGGTGCGGTCTATGAGCGTAGACATCCGACCACAGGCAGATATATAAGGAGATGAATGTGATCTCCTCACACCTGACTACTTCCTAATTGATTGAATTGAATGTTATTTCAAAAGGTGGACGCTAAATAAAAGAATCTAATCTAATTCTCAATTATATCTAGTAAAATGTATTAACCCTCTAAAAATCGCAAGAAAAATATTATTTCTTTCCGCAAAACAGTGAGCGGCACTTAGCACTTTTGATGGACCAATTATAGTACCACCACAAAAGCTCATGTACATAAAGTGCCTTATTGAATTAATTTTGAATGAAACCTGTAAAGAAAACGATAATCTAAGAATAGGCAAAGAAAATTAGGGTAACATATTAGGTATTTAATTAATAATTGACCTGATAAGGCACCTCCCCTAGCCTGGCCGGTGCTCCATTGCTAATGCGAAGCACATTAGTTTCCTTTTCATCCCAGTTTCTACTCGCTTCATACGTATCTACTCGCATTAGTGTTGAAGTTATAAAATATAAAAACAATATCAGATTAACTAAAAATTTCTTCATTTTCACTAATGGATGTACCATTCCATTCATATATTTCCTAATTGGTTCTTCTTTCTTTTGTTATATAGCTTCTTTTTATTCTTCTTTTATTAGTAAATGGTTTTAGATCCCTATAACGACAATTCTGCCTGTCTCAAGTAGTTCTTCTTCTTTTATTGATGGCCCCAGATGTCTAATGAGGACAATTCTGTCAATGTCGAGTATTCGGGCAACAGCCCAACAGGAGATTATCAAATTTTAATGCACACGTAAATTCCCATGTTAAAAAAAGTACCCCTTCTCTTGTGTTCAACACTTATTATTTTGGTAGTTGACATTTGTGACAAAAGAAAGATAGACATTTTTGGATTTTTGAAATACACATTTGAACTATTATTATTTATTATGTATATTAATTTAATATCAGTTAATAATAAATAAAAAATTGTAAATATAATTTAATTACAAAGGATATGAAATTAGTGGTCATGTTAAAAAAAATAATGAAAGAAATCCGTAATGTTAGCAGCCAAAAGAAATAAGGAAAATAGTTATGCCAATTAATCCCATATCTAGTATATTCTAGAATGAATGGCTTACGTTCAAGATGAGGATTTACGTGTAAATTAGAATTTTATAATTTCTTATTGGACTGTTGCCCGAATACTCGACATTGACAGAATTGTCTTCATTAGACATCTGAAGTCATTAATAAAAGAAGAATATAAAGAAGTAGATGTTTGGAATTGATTTATTATAAAATGTTGTATCTACTTATAGAATAAACCTTAGTACAATGAATATGTTTCAATTATTGTTTATTTTATTATTTAATTCAATTAATGTAAATTCATTACACAATTCTAGTTCTCGCATCTCTTTCGCAGTGAGTATCAATTCTTTTGTTTATATTCCAAAATCTCACAATATACATTTAATATAATTAATATTTTACATTTATAAAATAGACTATATATATTTTAGATTATTCGCAAATATGATTTAAGTAATTTAAAAGACTGTGATTCATTATTTGAGTGTAATATATTTTTACTTTACTTTTTTCTCCGAATTAAAATTCAGTTTTTTTTGATAATTATTTCATATAGAGGCTATGATTGACGAGTTTCTTGTGGTCTTCTTCTCGTCAAACGCCTTTCCGAAGTCATGGTAGAGTCTAACGATGAGCAAGCGCACACCTTTAGTGCCTATGCTAATAAACGATTTCCATTTAATTTCAATAATTTGTTTTTAGGAAATCGTAAATGAAAATAAGAATATACCGAGATTTCTTGATTTGTGTCACGCAAGAATTGTTGGAGGGACTACAGTGTCTAGTGTGCTTGTTCCGTATCAGGTATTGAAGTTAACATCCTAAGGAATTGTTTCCTTAAATAGTGTTACAGTGCAATCTTGATATAACGATACTGAAGGTAATCAGAAAATAATTCGTTATATCAAATAATTTGTTACAATGAGGTTCGTTATACAGAGGTTAGGTTGGCCTACGATTCGTTTTAACAAGGTTAAAAAAAATATTAATCTCAGCTTTACGTAGGTACTAATCTGCTTTCCCTGTTATAGCGAACGATTTCGTTAAATAGAGGTAAATAAAACTTTCTTTTTATATTTTGTTAAGATTGAAAATTTTTTATAAAAAGGTTTTTAATAAATGTATTCGTAATGTAAAGGTATATTTTGCATTAGCTCTTATGGGCAGTTCTAGGAGATTTCGAAAAATTCGTTAAATCGAGGAAATCGTTATACTCAGGGTGCGTGTAATTGTACTGAAATGATTGTTCCAAAACACCGTTCAAAGCATATAAAGATCCAACCGCTTCATTGAGGCTATTTTTCATACTGACTTACAAACAGCATTGTATTGGAGAAACGTAAGTAAATTAGAGTCTCCAGTTAATTCTTTTTACTATTGCAGACAGCAATAATGAAAACGGGTGGATATGGCAGATGGTGGGAAACGTTTTGCGGCGGAATTTTGGTGTCATTGAAAATTGTTATTTCTGCTGCCCATTGTTTTGTAATAACAAGGTAATAAAACAACAATGCATTTCGTCTTATATTAAACAACGATCACATCGACATTCAATTCAAATCAAAAGTACAATTATTACAAAAATTATTACAATTACAAAATTAATTAAATATCAACAGTTACAATTTATTAGAAAAATCTTTCATGTCAATTGTAAATTTAGTTTTAAAACAATTTTTCGGTATTATTTTTGTTTAATGTCAGTTGACTACTCCAATTGAATCAATTCTGTTTTGTTTAGTAATAGCGAGTTACTTAGCGAGACTAACTTATTTTTCTACACGATTTATAATATAGTAGTTTTTATAATATAGTAATTTTAGTATGTAAGTGGACAATGCCAGTTTACAGCAGCTAAATCAAATTGATAATTATTAAATTTATATTTGTATATGTATTGACGAGTAAAAGCTTGGAGCCCATTTGCTATAAATAAATAAATTTTAAAAAAATCACTGCTGCTACAAAGGTTATCTGGTAGAAAGCTCGCCTTTTATTATTTTGTCCAATAAAGAATTTATTATTATCATTAACATCACGGTTTTCGTAAAATTTTATAATTTTCAGATTTTATAATTAGTAATTTTTTGTATTGATTTTAACAGAACTAGACATATAAATAAACATAACTGTCGAGTGGTAGCTGGTAATGAAAGAACATACTTGTTATATACAGATTTAATGTCAGTCCAATCTAGGCAGTTGCTTAACGTGTGGTTTCATCGATTTTATAATACCAGGACACTTCAAAATGATTTAGCTGTTATAGAGGTCTGTTTTTGTTGTCATTCTTTTTTTAAACTGTTACATTGATTTAAATATACTAGAGAACCACTTTCATGCGGAATACCCGTGAAGTGACATAGTCGCGTTTCGGAATCAGCTTGGAAGTAGCCGGGATAACGAGAGGAGTGTGCCCTGTTAATTTGGACAGAGCACATTCGTCCCCTCAAGCCGGCATAGTGGACATCTGTCTGTGGTAACAGTTGTCTATGCTCATGGATCGCACTCTAGCTTAACATCAGGCGTTGTGTGATCATATGCTGGGCTATCCATTAAAAAAAAAGTCGATACAAATGGTTTTAGTGATATGACGTGTTTCTGTGTGTGTGTGTTACATCTAAATATTCCAACTAAATATTACATTGCAATATGATTATTCATAAATACATATAAATCAGTTTTTTATAATTATATTAAGGCTTTTCCTTTGGCAAAAAAGTTTGAGAACCGCTGAGCTAGAGCTTAATGTTTTCTCTCGCTAACCTTAATCGTTTACCAACAGGTTGATATTGAATTCGTTCAGAGCCAATCAATTTTACCGGTGCCAATGTTGACGAGAGACACAGAGGCAAATATTAGTATTGGAGACATGTGTGTCGTGTCCGGCTTTGGACTTCAGGAAAATGTTAGTTTATAGTTTAGTTTTTTGGGAATGAGTCAAACAGGATGTTCGACTGGAAACGGTTTGTCAAATTTATATAAAGTTGTTATTTAATGAATTTATATTTATATAAAGTTACCTATCGCGATAATAAACCGCAAAACTTATTCTTATTTAAATGTACTATTTGTGTTCTATATATTCTGGAATCGTCCTAGTGTGGGACTGTCGAGAATCGTACTGTAGTTTTACTAAAATAAAATAAATTGGAGAATATTTTATAAGATATCAAAGTACGAGTTGTTGATAAAAGTAAAATGGTAGTCGCGAACTTTATATTTTGGTCACGTGTTGCAGAACATTGTTGTGATTAGGGTGAAAGGGTCACATGCACGTTGATGTTTAATACTACTCTTTAACACTTTTGTTTATTAGCGAGTTATAGGATTTACTAGCGCCATCTACCGGTGTATGTGTATTACTAATGTTTTTCCATGTCTGTAGAATGCCCCAAGTAATCGTTTAAGAATGGTCTGTGTTCCCATCGTTAACGTTGGTGTTTGTCGACTAATATATGGAAGGTCGTATGTGACTCGTAATAATGTCTGTGCTGGAGCTCCATCAAAGGATAGTTGTCAGGTAAGCTTTCAAATTCGAGAAAAACGAGTAAGTTTGAAAGTTTTCATTCGTAATTGCTTAAAAATTCTTAAACAAAAAAAAACAAATTCTTAATATTTAATAATTTTATATACATACCTATATTTAAAGTAGGTGTTTGTTTCTGATCTGGGTGTAAATGTATTGACCTTCTTCTAATACACATAATATAGAGTATTATATATTAGTATTTCGATTGAACCATTATATTTCTAGGGTGATTCTGGAGGTCCATTAGTGTGTCAAGGATTACTAGTCGGTATTGTGTCATTTGGTGGAGTTTGTGGGGCAGCTCCGGGAGTCTACGTGTATCTTCTACCATATACTATGAGTGACATACCCTTAGTGCCTTTGGGTAGCTCAAAAATAGGCTGTGACAATTTACTTCTATTGTTTATTTCAATCATCATTAAATATTATTTGCGATAATTATTACTTATTACTGTATTTTATTTAGCAAAATATAAAATGGTTTCAGCGCCATCTATCCAACGGCGAGGGAACTACAAAACATAGTTTCATTCGTTTTGTTACTTCGGGAATTCTTTCTTGGTTAGAATATCTTATTACTATAGTAATTTTATGATTGAAAACTAGAGGGCGCTACGTTTGATGTAAATGAATAGGTACAAGGTAAATTGATACATATTTAAAATTAAATAGAGACTATATATTTGAGATTCGTTTGCGTATAATTTCATTTTACTAGATAAAAAAGGCCTTGTGATTTAATTAATGACCAAGGTTGTGAAGCATTTGATCAACAGTAAGTAAGCGGCACAAAGTATTTTATAATTAAACATAATTAGTTTATATTAACTTTAAGCTTCTTAGTCATAAATTTGACTACGATTTATAATTAAAGTCGATCTTGGATAAGCGAAAATTCATGGAACCCGAGTATTCTAGCTCATAGAGGTATTTGGGATTAAAAATGACAAGACCTGATTATTCCCGCTTATAGAATTTTTTCATTTATCTAGGTTCGTCGAAACGTAAAAAGGCTGTTTCTAAACTATATATTTACGTAAGAATATGCTACAATACAATCTATAGTGGGTCTTCTGCTAGCTATTTTTTCATATAGTAGGGGAGCCCAGAATGTTAAATGTGTAGTTACTCCCACCTTTTAAAGACCTATTGGATCGTGGAGATTAGATGCTACTAAAAAAAACTGTATATGATGTTTACCCTTTTAGTGGTGGGGGGAGCGTGTACGGGTTTTCAAAAATGTAAAAAAAAGAGTTAAAAAAAAATTCTCGAGCGCGTCAGAGTTTGATAGCGTATATAGCCTACAAACTTTTGTCTACCGCTGTATTAATCTGCCAGATTACTTGTTGTAGAAAGCTGTAAAAATAGGTAAAAATCTTGCTAGATCAAATTAAAATTCCTACTATTAACATTTTCTTTAATTCTTCTAATCTTCTTTAATTTATAACAGAAAAATTTTTTTCTCAGGCGTGTCAGTAATTAAAGAGAAGTGTTAGTTGAGCTCTAAAAAGTGTCCCACTACAAAGACTGACGATTTGGACGTGACCAAACATGAACATGTAACTAACTATATTTGTGTTTATATACACCATGTCCGTATGCGTTAAGACGTCAATGTTATTAAACTATTGTATAATAAATTAACAGTTTCATTAAGAGTTATTCCCTTATGACTTAAAGTCAAGTAAGGCGTAGGCAGGAAGTTGATACATAAATTATAACTGACTGAGAACTATTCGTGTGCGTTTACACTACTTGCCTGCTTATTTACATTGAATATTTATTTATTTGTAATTGTATACTTTTTTGATAAACTTCTCTATTCGAATATTTTGCTCGCTTCTGAGGGGCTCAGGCATATTCGAAGTCATCACTGTAGCTTACGTGAATTTTAACATATAAGCCCGTAATAAGTCCCGTCAAACATTTGTAAAATAACCCCTGAATAGCCTATTCGTCGTAAAGTCGCTGTCAAATCCGTAATTTCGGGTCTGTAAGTGTTCCTGAATAGGAAACGTCAATATTTTCGTCTGTATTTCGTGCGCCTGAGTAGCCTCCTTGTTACAATGTACATTGAATTTAAAGAAACAAGTGATAAAGAAGCAATATTCAATTCAATTTTGTCACGTTCCCTAAATGTCACGTGTATAATATCATACATAGTTCTTCATCTCTGACTTAGATATGTTTAACGTAACGTCACGTAACGTAAAAAGGTATATGTAGTTTATTAATATAAGTAAACGGCAACCGGATAAGAACCGGATATTAACTATCTTAATATTATATTAGAAGTGAAGATTTAAGGTTCACGTAAGTTTCTTTATATAGGCATCTCTTTCATTTAAACGGCGAGTGAAAAAGACGTCAAATTTAAATTGTGTTGAAATATTTGGTGCAGGCTCGTATCAGTGAGTGAAAGCGTTCAGTCACATGTCAGATTATTTTACTTATATATTATGTAGTTAAGGTTGAAGACATTTATTGACTCAAAAAGAATTTAAAAAAAAATTCACTTAATTGAGATAAAAATAATAATAATAACTATAAATAAACATATCGTACGTAGAATATTGACAACATCATCACAAGGCACTCAAACCCATTATGTGTTTTTTTTTAACTCATATTTAAATTTACAAATGTTTTACATGTAGTTGTATATACATACTATGTAGGTACTTATATTTTAGTTGTCTTCAATAGAAAATCTACTAATTAAAGAACTTCTAATTGTACAAGTAAATGCAAAATCAGTGCAGCGTAACTCTCTAAGGTTAAAGTTATATTGTGTTTGTTAAAGTTTCCTCTCCAACTTAGAATTACTTCAGTAGGTCTTAGAACTAAATACGTCTTACAATTAATAGGAGTTCTTATAATAGAATACATTAATAAGATTACTTCTATTAATCTAATTAGGACATAGCAACAAAAAAATTAACGTTAAAACAATAAAACATAATATGTTTAGAAAAGTTTTTGAGATGAGAATTTACGTGTAAATTAGAATTGTATAATTTCTTATTGGATTGTTACCTGTGGTCATTTAATAAAAAAAAGAAGAACTAGATATTGTTAAAAATGTATGAAAACTTTGTTATATAGAGAAGTACTATATGTCGTGTCGGTGAACAGAGCACAATGTTATCTGCATACATTTCTGTATGGAAACAGTTGTCATTTTGGATCCTAAATCCTGTATACAGAAACTACGCTTAAGCATAGACTCACGAGTAGAGTTCAAAACTCCAAATGTCAGTCAGTCGTACAAAACAAAATAGACCAATCACACTCTTGAAAAATTGTTGACTTGATTTTTGACCAATGATAATAATCCATTGCAACTGTCTACTGTCATCTAGCTATTATTACGTTCTGTTATTTATAAGAAATTGTTACTTATCGTTACTTATTAAAATATAAGTTACAAAAAGGAAAAGGTGCGAATTAATCTTTAAACTGGATTATTAGTAATAAATTACTATTTTATTTTGATTACTGTCTAATAATTGCCGTGTTTATTTATTAGTAAATAATTTTTACTGTGTAAAATGGAATAAAATGCATTTGTTGAGTAATGATCAGGTGCTCACGGATAAAACTGCCTAAGACGTAAATATGAACTTATGAGCAGATGCGCCTGACAATGTCTCATTACGGCTGCATTTGAGAGGGTAGTCTGAAATGATGTAATGCATTACATATGCGCTTAATCGGGCGGGCGCGCTTCGACGGGGGTTAACATCATATTGCATATTAAGTATTTATTATTTTGCATTTTCTATTGCAAATGATAAACTTTTGGGCTAGTTTCAGTCAGTTAATATTTAGAAATTGGGATCGGTGATGCTGTGTTTAGCTGAGAAGTGAAATAAAAAAAAATGTAACGCAGTAAATATTTACATTGTCATATTAATAATTATGTTCTTTTGTTTATCTAGAAAGTGCTACTCAAGTCCCGTGATCATTTTCAAAGTTTTATTATTAATATTTCAAAAATATTGCTTCTATTTAAATATAAATTAAATCAAGTTTTTTGGTGGCGGTTATTTTCCTTCATCGACCTTATGTAGCGGGAGTTATAAGTAAAATAATTTTAAATAAGTTCCTTTAATATGGTTTTCCGCAAAGTAACGCCTGAAACAATTAATTATATAAATGAAAACGTTTTATAATAATTTATTAAAGAATTTAATATAATAATACGTAGAAATGCACACACGTATTCAACGTTTTTATAATAAATGTAAAAATAAATCAAACATGACAACCGGCTACTTGAAACGCATAAAAAACATTACAATGGGCCCAATTGTGCCATTAACACCGACCGGTCTTATTAAAAATGTGGGCCGAATATCAAATTGCTATCTTTCTATTGTGATGCCCCTTTATGGCGCAAGTCCGGCTTTTGCCCTTGCAATGCATCTAAAGTTTCCGTTTGACCTTGAATTTTTGACCTGTTAAATGTGTCTAAACAGTTTCACAAAACAAATGTAGAGAAAATAAGTTGTTTAACATTATTAACTTTTTTTTTTAAAACGTATTTTTTAAATTTAGAACATCGCGTTCCAGAATCAAACTATGTAGATATTGGTAAAAAAAACAGGCAACGGTTTCTGGACGCAGCGGATTATGTGCCAATCTATCACGCGGATACTGGTCACGTTATTATGTGTTTGTGTTCTTTACCTATAGCACAAAGTATCCCAGTTTGGGGTCAGAGCATTGTATATGTGTGCGTATATATATTTATTTTAATTAATTAAAATTTGGGGTCAAACAGAAACAAAGCTGGGTCATAGCCGTCCGTGCACCCCTAAACTAGGGGCAAATATAAGGGATTGTTTATTTTTTTTTAACATAAATGCACTTGTCACATCTCCTCGTTTTTGCCAAATGATAAATGGCTACTGGGACATGTTGGTCATATGGCTAAATTTTAGCAGTCACTTGAAGTGTTTTTTTAAAGCTTTATGTAACGTTGTGTGAAATTTGAGATAAGATTTGGAACGGATGTTCGAGCTAATTTGATTCATTAATATAATTTATAATATTTAAAAGACTTTTTGGGGATAAGACGTTTTAAAGCTGAAGTTTTACAGCAATCGTTGTCGCATGTCGCACAAAAAACAAACGTATTAAAAAGCCGCGCTTTAGAATTACTTAAATCGTATTTACGAATATCCTAATACGTGTTCTATACACTTGTGACAGTAGAGCCTCGTAAACCCATACCATTTCTTAACTCGCCATGAGTGAAATATACTGGAGATCATTAGGAACAAAGTTATTCACGGGTATGGGTTTAGTGGACAAATGTTTACTAATATAAAAAAATTATTAAATTCTTTTGTTTATCTTGTAGTATTTTGTTTGCTCTTATTTTGAAATATTTGGTAATATCATTATGTTCCATTAAATCAATGCATTACTCTGTGAGTGTTCGAATTTTATAGTTGACTTTTACAATTTTAATATTAGAGTATTATTATGGTTATAAACAATTTTGTTGGCTTAGTAAGCAGTTCTTTATCGATCAAATCTTATAGGAAAAGTCTAATTAAAAACTTAGTTCTAATAGATAGTAACTGACATCAACAATAATACATATATCTAATATATCTTCGTTTATTCCAATAATAATGTATTTCTGATCCAAATTTTATATCCCTGAAAACAGAAAAAAGAACCTTAAAATAATAAATTTTATCCAAGAATAATAATCCACTTAGTAGCTGAAAATATTTACTCCATGTCGGCGGAGGTTCCCTGCATTAATATATAATTAGATCTGGAATCCATTTCCTCACGTTTTAGCGTTTTTTCGCTTCCATTACACAGCTACGCGGCCAATTTAAAAATATTGAATAAATAATCCTACGCCCTACGAAATATGAATGCATAGAATAAGCAACTCACACTTTTATATAGATGATACACTGATACTAAATATACGGGAGTCAAATGACAATGAGGGTCAAATGACCGGACCAAAAGTAATTCTGAAATGTATTGTTGACTTAATTAATTTTGTAGTATTTAATACGTTTACATATTATGCAGTCATATGTTTTTTCTTATCTCATTCTTTTTTTACTACCACGATAGCTGCAAAAGTTTAGAAATATCACTCCGAATAAAATTAATTATAATAAACTTAATAGTAAGTAGCATAAAGGTTTTTAAAGTAATTCATTCGAAAATTACAGAAGACATGAAAACGTTTATTGTTCAATTTCAAACACACCATTGAACGCGTAAGTCAATTTTTTTATATACATATAAGCAGTGTAGATATTCATTTCATAATATTTATTAATCTTTGGCGGTTAAATACGTTATGACGAGCTTTCAGTGTATTAGCTGAACCGAATGCAACCACCGCAACAGCCTTAACGGTGCCTTTGGAACAACTTTGGCTCTTTAAACTCTTTCACTTAAAGCTGATTTTTGTTTGAGCAGCTGCATCTCTTAAACCTATTAAGGTAATGCGACTGTCTTTTATTTTTATATGAAGCATATTTTTGAAATATATCACTGAATTAGTTCATGATTTCCTTTTGATTTGAATTATTTTGTAGTAAAATAGTTTTAATTCATTATAATAATAAATATATATGTAACAATTAAACGCAAAACAGATAAATACTAGGGGTGTGCGAATATTCGAATCCACGAATTATTCGAGATGAATCGAATCGATTTTGAAAATGTAAGTATTCTATTAATTATAAAGAATCTAAATTATTTGGACTATTCAAATAATTTGGAATATTCGAATTGCTCGAATAATTCGAATATCATATTCGATTCGATTCGATTCGACCACTATTCGTACACCTCTAATAAATACTGTTAAAAATCAATTTATGTTTATAATATTAAACATAATTATTTTGTATTGTACAGTAATATCTTACAAAATCAATAACATAACAATGGTCTATAGTCCCAAAGTTGTAGCCGAAAATTTGCAATGAATTTGTAAAGAATATGCCAACAAAATGTTTTTAAGAATTAACTTATGAATGGAAACAGTAGTTGGTTATGATTGACAGGCGGTTAACCCTTTATCTTTTTGGGAAGAAAGAATAAAACAGGGTGTTTGTATTTAAATATTAATTATTACAGCTTGTTTTAGATTATTCGAATATAAAAGACTTTTCTTTATTAATTTGTTAATTTTGTTAAAATAAAAACATTTTATATAGCTTTGAAATACTATGGCATTAAAATGTGGGATGTTACCATGCCCCACCCCGTATAACTTTCCAAACGTTTTATTATTCGTTACTTATAATGGTATTACATAGGATTTTTGTTATACTATATTATTTACTATTTGATATCAATCGATCATAATATGCAGATATACTATTGACATGAAATAATTACAAAATGCTTGTATGCTGTTTATTATTCTGAAGTTAGCAAAGCATTTGGTATATGTAACAACGTAGTAACACGCTTAGTTAAAAAAAAGAAAACGTAAAAGTACGTGTAATATTTAAACACTTCCTGTATAATAAAGACAATGTTATTTAACAATAAACGTGCTAATGATGTATTTACGACAGTTTTCAGTTTAAAAGAAATTGCTAGGAATTCGCACAGCGTGATGTCAGCCATGACCAGCCAGTTTATTTCAACTGTTTTTATGAATGTGTCAATAATGTGGGTTTGTTATGTCGCTACTAGAAGCATTTTTTTAAAGCATATCGTTTAAAATTTTATTTTATTTTTGTTTATTAGGAAAACTTACAGCTAAATAAAGCTAAAAATAAGTACATACACATACAGGAATAAAAAAAGCCAATTAAAGTTTTCGCCAATGAGAAATGAAAATGAAACAGTGTTAAATATTGGTCTGAATATGAAATAACTATTAAAAAGGGTATTTTTATAGACATTACATTTTGAAAAATGATAAACTCACTTACAGCTTAATTATATTTGTTAAAAGAATACTTTAATAATAAAAATAGCAATCAATTTTAATTAAGTTTAAATATTATAGTTTTAATTATATTTTAATATTAATTACATCAAGCAAAGCATAGCTGACACGACTCCTACAGAATTACAGAAGTAGTCATCTCTGAATGCTTATAATTTGTCCGACTCTTCCTACTGCTCTCATAAGATAACGTACCAAAATGAATATTGTATTAAAAATTGAAGAAAAACAGAATCATCGTGAAGAGCGTGAATTCGTCCGCATAGCCATCTGATACTATTTCCAATGAGGTTCAAGAAACATAAGACAGGCCCTTAGATGCCCCCAAGGGTGCACTATTAGACCCTTAACGTTTACGAGTGCACGATTGCTTTTCAAGGGACCTTTCGCACAAAATGTGACTTTTTTTGCAATAAAATCCTAAGAAATGTTGAGGCGCATTCAATGTCGTGTGAGTCTATTTTAAACATCTGCAATTTTGTCATACCATTTCGTGATTCAATTGTTTTTTAAAATAGGTATACATTTTATTCCCACATGAGAAAACAGAGAATTAATTTAATGTAATTACTGAAGAAACTTGGATCTAGTATATACTACATATATTACTACCTACTTACATATATTACTTTTCGTGACAGTAACAGAGACAGAACTCTGCCTTGTGATAAGCTAAAGTTTACTTTATAGGTATGACACCCAGACCCAAAATAAATATTCTTGTTTTTAATAATATAACCTGGGACCTGCATATGTCATGTTATTATTATGATTAATGCACCTAATCAAAATATACTTTAGTAAAAATGTTAAGATAATATATTATAGTTACATTTACGTGAGATTAATTTTTATTAAAATGTATATAAAGCTGTACGTAAAACAAAAGCATAATATTAAAATGAAATGAAAATCGTTTATTATCATAGGCACTAAAGGCGTGCGCTTGCTCATCGTTAGACTCTACAATGACTTAGGAAAAGCGTATAACGAGAAGAAGACCACAAGAAACTCGTCAATCATAATAAAATAATTAACAAAAACAACTGAATTTTAATTCAGAAAAAAAGTAAATAACAATTCATAAATCACATAATTCATAATAATTAAAATTACATCAGATCCACGTTGCAACGACACAGGTATGAGCCTACAACATAATATGAGGAACTACACTGGTGAGTAGCAAAGAGAGAAGCATGGCACACAGGACACATTGACAATTTAGTATTCTAATCAAGTTGTGTGCAATCACGTCTCCCTAAGGATTTAGACCGCACACCTCTGACCTCATTATGATGCCCGAGTGTGCTACCATTGTTCTCATTAAGGACTTCCATCGGTTCTCTCATTACGGTATCCAGGAATTTATAGGTACATTTTATGCACGAATGTATTATATCGAGAAAATTGTCCATATCTGTTGACTCGCGTTCGCTAATTTACCTTATTCATAACATGTGTAAACTTTTTATTGTCATTGGCCAGTTTTATGGATAGTGGGCTTGAATTTGATTCCTTGTTGAAACAAATAGTCATTCGTAATTACTTATTCAAATTTAATATGTTTTGCATAAATATCGGCGGGTAGTATCGATCTTCCGGGGCCAGGAGAGCGGTTTCAAGTTATTTGTGTAGATGGAGTATTTCTGAAGCATAGTTTATTTATTTATAAATATATGACTACATATTATAAAAGGACTACTATTATACAAACTAAAAGAAATTTTAATTATAGGACGGCATGCCCAAGATGATAAAGGGATAGATAACACTTCTAATAAAATGACAAAAATAGATTAGATGTTACATAATAATAATAAAAAACAAGAACCAAATAGGTTTAAGGAAGAGTATATATTTATTTATTTATTTAGTTATTGAAGCTGTTGCTACAAAACATTGAAAATTACCGAAATGTTATTTCCGATTATGTTAATAGGTGATATATATTTTAAATAGAGGTATTTCTTCAGGTTTATTTTATTTATGTTGTCCAAGTTGGTGTCGTATGTGTATTTATACAGCATATTGTGAATGACAGAAGACAGTTTCCATTACAATTAATTACACGACATAATTATTAATTAACCGATAACAATACGTTGTAGTAAGTACATCAAACAACATACATATGTATGAACATCTTCTAATGTTGCCCTCATGTGTACATGTGTTGTAAATATTAATCGATCTAAGAAAAGAAATGGATACATTAATCTCTTCTTATGACACTCTAGTTTGATATCAAGCCGAACTAATATAAAAACAGCAATGTACAACTAAAATACATACAACTAAATCACATGTTGAGAGATTTGAGCCCAGGATTTCACTATTACATTCTATGTCTATATCGGCGCTACAAATGCTTTTATGTTCAATAAAAAATTGTGTCTGCAAAACGTGGTTGAAATCCACGTATATTTACAAATAAATCTGTCTAATGTGTATAGCGATTCGCAATAAAAAGCAAATAATTAAGTATAAATTTTAGTTATTTTACTATTATTTATATAGAATATATTTGATCAAGAAGGTACAATCCCAAGGCGATGGCAATGGGCGTGCCAACAAGTGGGCGGGGCTTAGCTAGATGGGCGGTCCTTTGGCCCTTGGAGATATCCCAGAGCACTTCGCCTCCATTGCCCATGAGGGCTAAAATTTACAACTAGTTTCTTGTTGCTAATATAATATGGGTTTTGAATTATTGCGGTAATGTATTTTTGATAAAAGCAGCTGCGGTTCATTGGTTTTCTATATACTTAAGTAGAAGAGCAAAGTGTGACTCTGTTAGCGTCTAAAAACAGCCGCTGACGGCTTCTATTTAAGATTTGAACTAAAGATAGTGTCTAATTATAATGTATCTTTACGGTTTTGGCGATGGTCTAATAACCAAAAACAATTGAATGAATAACTTCGAATAAACAAAACAATTGAACAATTCGATTGTTTTTCGGGATATTCGCTCGTCTTTTGTCATAATAGCAGATATGTCTCGCCACTTTCCACGAAGTAGTTTTGGTTATCTACATAAATTAATGTAATTGTGTGATAATAAATTTATTTAAAAAATGCAGTATTATTGTAAACGCGAATACATATTACTTTTGTATCAAGACAGAATTTAGTCCGTAGAGATTCGAAAAAAAAAACAAATGAACCATTACGTCATTCACTAATACTTTGTTTTATAGTAAATATTAGCTTCTACCCGCGGCTTCGTTCGCATTTAAGTCATTAAATAAGTATCAGAGATCATTTCAATAGAAATAAATCAATATGATTCCGAACAGCTGAAACTATAGTCAGTTGAAAACTATGGTAAAATATAATATTTTTTGAAATAAAAAGTATCCTATGTTACTTCTAGAACCTCCAAAACTATGTGTACAAAGTTTCGTGATGATCGGTTAAGTAGTTGTTGCGTGAAAACGTAACAAACAAACTCACAATCACATTTATAATATTAGTAGGGATTTAAAACCTTATTGATATTTATTTTAAAAAGGCTAACTGATGTAACTTCTATTGTTTCAAAGCTTCAATACTTATCAGTGAAATTTAAATCTCAATAATCAATGAGTATTATTTAAGTCTAAATAAAGTTTTAGCATTTATGAGTCTAATTATGTATGCTTATAATTTATTAAATCAATTTTGGATTCCTTTGAAATATAATTTAACTTGAAACCACTAATTAGATACGTGGCTAATATTTAATGAGCCGACAAAACCTCATATCAAAACTTACTCCATAGAAACCCCGTCAATTCCCACTGAAATTTCATCATCGTCAATCTAACTTAGTTTAATAAGTAATCCTTAGTGCGAACCTCGTGTTCGGTGGGCAGTCCCAAAGTCTCCGCGGATCTGGTCCAGCGAGATATCATGCGTCTCGCAAAACCGTCTGTCTCTTACGCGCAGACTCCCATTGCGGCCGTGAGCGGAAACCTCACATTACTCCACATATTTATTCTGAAACTCGCTCATAAAACACTTTTAAAATAATAATACCAAGTTAAATAAATGTATGTATTAACATAGGTCGATAACAGCATTTAAAAATAGAATTTAATTAAGTAATTGCGGTGGAAAGCTCTGACATGAGCGCCCTCTATAGAGGATCGGTTGTCCCGCTCGTGGGGCGAGGGCGTTTCCCGTGGGGCGCCTCCCACAGTCCGCGGGGACGGGGGCTAGTCCGCGGCGACGCCCGAGCACTCTGCGGCGGGTTCCCGCGGCGCTTGTTAGTGTGCCGCCAATGCACAGCGGGATCGCCCGCACAACCGGGATTCCGACCGTTCCCAATACGCACATGCGAAACCTCTAACCGGATATAACAATAGTTCGGGTATACTCGTTACAACCTTCAGTGATTATAGGCTTTATAACTAGGACTTTCAAAGCTTTTCCCTCGCAAATTAATATTATTTTCTTGAAAATAAAAGAAATATATTTTAATATTTAAAATAAAGCATTTTCTGAATTTTATATATTATTTGGACTGAAAAGTGATTAGTAAAGAAGTGAGAGGAAATGCTACGGACTTTTTAATTTATTTTCGCGAGTAACTTTTAATGTGTCGCGTGTAGTCGCGTGTTGCTTTGCGGCGCGTATTGCTTTTGCGTCAGTCCGTGGCAGCGCTAGCGAGGGCCGGCAGGTGGCCGGCTCGGGCGCTGCTCGTGCAAGATTCGGTCGGACGAGTTAAACGCGGCGGCGGGCGGGTATACCGGCTCGCCGTGGCCACCACTTGAATTAGATCCTGTGGGATGGGGAAGAAAGCTATATCCACCTGGTGCGCCCAGGTCCTCAGGTTCGTTATTTGACTTTTTTAAATAGAATTGTAGAGCTCAATAATAAAATATTTTTTTTTCTGTAAATAATGAAAATATATTATTGCTACGAGTTGTCTACGAGTAACTACGAAATGCTACATATACTACGTAATTTAAACGTAGTAAAACTTTATATTTGATATACGTTGATCTTAATATAATATTTAATTTATAATAATTGTTAAGTTCAAATGCAAAAATTATCATTAGCTTTGAATTAATATAAATAAAAATATATATTATTTTTATATATTAACAGGTGGTCTAATGTTCGGACTGCATCACCAAGAGGCTGCTGGTGGTCTTCATACGCAGCCTCGAGGACCTGTCACCTCCCTCAAAGAAGAACCTCTGACAAGGGCCTGGATGACACCCAGTTCACTAGTCGATAACACCAAGTGAGTTATTATTTATTTATTTCTTTTCTCTAGAAAATAAATCTAAGAATGTGAGTAAATTTAAAATTAATAAACTTTATTTTTACAAATTATTATTGGTAAAAAATTTTAGTATAAATGTATGCATTTAAATGTGGTAAAGAAATTGAAATTAAAGTTTTTTGTAATTAAATTAAAACAAAACTAATACAGTAAATAAAGGCATACATATATATTTTGAGCCTACTAAAGAGGAGATTATTATGTGAAATGTATATTAGTATTATATAATACATCCCAAAAATATAACCCAGACCTAAAACAAATGCTATCTCATAAATAAACAATATAGAAACTTGCAGTAAGAAATACAAATATTTCGAGCTTAATCTAATTTGGGGTCTTTATAAGCAACCCCTATTTATATTGTATTAATAAACCTTTTAGTGACCGAAAAGAGCAACACGAATTCTAACCAAAATTAAATTAGTGGAATTACTACAAACGTAACGTTACAATAAGAATATGAAATATGCACTTGTTATTTATTGAAGCTAAAGTATAACATAATTAAATATATTTTATGAGATTAAAAAATTACAGAAGTAAAAACAATAAATACATAATTTAAGAAATAATAATAATTAAGAATTTTATACTAGGTTAGTAATGAAAACGGTAATATTTTAAAAATTACGAAACTTGAATTTATTTATACTTATATGTAGTCACAAACTCTTAAAATTACATTTAACATATCATTACAGTTCCTATGCCATAATGTACCTTAGTATAAATAAGGTAAAAAGAAAACTAATGAGAACATAACACAGTCACGTGATTCTAATTAAAAACAAAAGAATAATAAACAAAATCCAATAATTCAATAACATACATACATAAATGGTACACCACAGTTATCGTTAAACACAATATTGTTATCGAGGGTCCAAAGCGGGGATGTGCAAATTTTCCACTGTTAATGAACGCATCCCCCGGAACGGTAACAAGCAAGCAATCATAGAGTTAAGGGTAGTAAATCATATGACGGGGCCGCTTTCTGCTTCGTATGTAGGTACATTTTAGATTTCATATTTACATATATATGTTTCGCTTAACATCTGGATGTAGCGTTTTTTTAAATATGTATATTACATCAAGCACCGCCTAATGTTAAGCTAGAGTTTGATTTTTGAACGGAGATAATTACTGACAACAGTCGTATCCGCTATGCCGGATTAGCTAGACTAGTTGACTACGTCACTTCACGCTTAAAAGTAGAGGTACTAACTCCAGCGATATATTGGGTAATTTTTTAAATAGCTATACGGTTTGATTTCGCATTTGTTTTGTGTCGTAAGTTTCGCCACTTTTATTACGTCATGATGTCACATAGTAACAGTTATATTTACTCATTCAATTATATATATTTTTCACACAGTATCTGTTACTGTAGACCTTTTAAAATGAAGCACCAAATAAAAGTGAAAGATTTAATTAATTATTTCAATCGGTTTTGAAAATTTCACAGCCTTTGAGGACCGAGTGATACTTGATGAAAATTTAAAAAAGTAAAAATATATATTATATACTACCTATAATATATTGTAATTTAAAAAAAAAGTAAATTAAAATAAAAATAGACGCGATTCTAAACCACAAGAAGTATTTTAAATTTAAAGAGAAATTATATTATATGACGTTTTTTTTATGAATTGTAAAGAGATTTTTGTGAATAATCTCTAATATTTAAAAGGTACTTATTCTCCCCAAAGCATTATTTACATGGTTATAATGAAGTTGTGTAACAAAATTGAGCATTTGGTGCGCAACCCGCTGTGTAATATGAAGTATCGTTTAGCAGTTGTTCTCAAACTTTTGTATCAACTGCGATCAACTATTAAATAAAGTTTTTTAAATAAATGAGTTATTTTTTTAGAATTAAAATTTATTAAGTGATATTTATGTATTTCAACTTATTCAGAAATAAAGTAAATCGTCATTTAAAGTAAATCGTTAAAGTCGTCTATAGTGAAGTTTGGAAAGCGCTTGTATAGTATTGGCTCTGCGTTATTTGGTAGCTATTGTTTGTGGGGATCCCCTTTAGACATCTGTCACCCAGATAATGTTTGAGAGGACACTGTGAATTTTAGATGCTCTCAAAAATATGGTCAAAAATATTATAATTCATGTATTTGTCAAAGTATGTCAATGTTTTTTATTTATTTAGTTTTTATTTTGGATATTTTGCACGTTCTAAATAAAAAATTATGTTTATAAAAATACATATATAGTAGATATCTAATTCTATCTATAATCTAAATTAAAATAATCACCAGTGTAACATTACAATTGCGATTGGTGGAATCAATCGATTGTGCGTTGTATAAATTACAACGCAAAAACCAAGTTATGATATAATAGCATTTTTAGGGTCGTTCTGATACTTTTAAGTATAACGTATACAAAGTAACTTGCTCCCGTTTCGAGATTAACTCGAAAGTAGATTCTCTGTTAAACTCCTCAGGCCGGCATAACGGGGACGACTGCTGTCTGCATTTGTTTCTCTATAATAACAGTTATCTCCACTCATTTGCATTCGTTGTTTATAGGGAATTTTGAGAGCGAATTTGATTTGAGTTAGATTCTAGATATGTTTTGATAGTTGTAAATATATATTCTAATAGTTGTTTATATATTGTACTATTTCATACATCTAGTTCGGTAACTGACTTTTGACTGAGTGCTACATTGAAAGGGCAAAGTGTAATTATTTTAATTGACATAAATCGTGCCTACTGCATGACAAATGCTGATAGACCCTGCAGTCAGCGATGACAGGGTCATTTATAATACCAGAAAGCATCGTTAAGAAGCCTCACCCTTGTATGAAAAAGTTGATTATTTTAATAAATTGACACTAGAAAAAATCCCCTCTTTCATTATTTTTTTTTGGAAATTACTAAATTATATTATTTGGTCTAATTATCTCACTTGATTATTTATTTGCCGCTCAAAAATTAAGACGCGTTGGTATCAGTTAAATTTTTAAATATTAATTGCTACAAGATACTTTAGACCTGCAAATTTATATTTTTATTAAATCGTTTATGGGTGGTTTATAAACATGAAATTTACATGTATTTTTTAAAGTTACTTGTATAATAGTTACATGTTTTATATCACGTTTATTTTAACCCAACATTTTTAGATTTACAAAAAAATATCTATTCAAACCTCAGTCCCACCATCATCATTATTACTGTACCAAATGCTTTCAAAACGTCGCATTAAAATAAACAAAACAAACGCGACATTATAATTAGCTAATTTCACTTCGCAACCCTTAGATTATTGAAATATTCTTGTGAGTTCTTTAAAATAAAAAAAAATGAAAGACAAACAAAGTTATATGCGCATCGATAGGCGGTAAACAAAAAAGCGATACACCTAATAGAGGTGTATCGTGAACAGAACGAGAGGCGATAAATAAAACAATGTACCAACCATTCGATATAAATGGCAATACTGAAACCAATTTGTTTACGCAAATTCTGCAACGAACGCGGCCAGAGATGAATGGGAAACAAACGCGTACTAACAATCCTAATGTTACATTCAAAAATATATATTTATAGTGCTTTATATGACCACATTCCACCTTCGCGAACGCAACTGATAAAGACGTAGTTAAAAAGACTTCTTTTGTTATACCCGGCTACGTCTAAGCTAATCCCAAGTTCAGATTGCTTCACGGATTTTACGCTCTACGATTATAGTCAACTAGCTTTTACCCGCGGCTTCGCTCGCATTTAAGTCATTAACACTAGATTTACACGACCAGTCAAAATGACTGGTCTTGCAAGATCAAATTAAAATTTCTACTGCGTGTGACATTTTCTTTAATTCTTCTAATCTTCTTTAATTTATAGTAGAAGAATTAGTTTTATGAATTTTATATATATTTGTAACAAATATATACTTTTTTGGTTTTGGTAGAAATAGATATATTTAAGCTGGTAAATCTAGTGTTAAATAAGTATCAGATATCATTTCTGTAGAACTATAATCAAGTGTACTATAGTCTATTGGAAACTATAGTAAAATATATATATATATATATATATATATATATATATATATATATATATACCTCCAAAAATATGTGTACAAAGTTTTATGATGATCGGTTAATTAGTTGTTGCGTGAAAACTTAACAAACAAACTCACGTTCACATTTATAATATTAGTAGGGATTCTAACGACAACTTGTAACATCGCATGTGGTAATGAAATATAGGTAAAATCGCTTAACAATTTTGTGTAAAAAATCTCCAATGAACAACTATTGATTAGGTTATTTCATTGACATGTGTTCGCGTTTCGAATCCGCTTGTTTTTATATCAACATGACACCATTTATGTCAACAAAAACATTATTTGGACCACCCTGTATTTATTTAGAATTTTGTAGAATGCTTTATTTATAATTCATATTCTTTGCTCTAATATTTCCTATCAAATCTAATCAAATTTCTATAATATAATATAATATAATATAATATAATATAATATAATATAATATAATATAATATAATATAATATAATATAATATAATATAATATAATATAATATAATATAATATAATATAATATAATATAATATAATATAATATAATATAATATAATTATACTCCTGAGTAGGTCTACATTGCTAGCCTAGTTAGCGATGCATTCATACGAGCTTTCCATTAGCTTCTATCTACTCAAACTAAAGATGAATAATTAAATATATTTTAGAATTTAAAAATTCTTGTATTGCTGCCGTAAAATACATATATTGCTTTTAAAAATTTAAAACAATCAAAATCGTATGTCATGTACATTGATAATATCACAAAATATAACGTTAACTTTCCTTTGCTTAGACAAAAAACGTGGTCAGTTAAAAGGGGCTCGTTCAATTGTTAACTATAACCCTAAAAGGCATGCAATAAAAAAAACTACACAAAAAGAAAGCAGTTATGAGAAACCGCAAAAATCTTGCAAATAAAAGGATTAACCTCATAAAAGCTAAGTCTAAATAGATGTCATAATTTCAACTTTTTTTATTCAACACAGCGGTGACAAATGGTGAGTGAAATGGGAAAGCAGAATTTATGGTTTTTGGTATTCAAAAATTGAAACAAATGTTCGATTTTTTTGTTCAAAGATAAATCGTTTGTTGATGTTTTTATTGCGGTTTAGAGATGATGGTTGTTGCGGAGTTGTCATTTCGTATTTATTTAAGACACAAAGCAAATAGATTATTTTGTTTGTGTTTTCTTTAATAAATAGTTCTTTATGAAGAACGTAAGCAAATAAACTAAGGTCTCGTATATTAAAAAAAGCTCTAATAAAAATCAAAACAGCGTTAATTATGAATGCGATTTACTATCGTCTATTTTGTTTTCGATTTATTTCAAAAGCTTCACAGCTATAGTTATCGGAGTTAGCCGTATTAATATGGCGCATAAGACCTTTTAAATTGCATAAAGCATGTCCGTGAATAACTTCATACTAGTCTACAGATATAATTTGTTATTTTTTAAGAATATTTAGAAATAAGATGTATGTAGTTAATAATAAAAATTTGCTTTCAGTGTCGGCGTGGGTCGAGCGCATTTTGAGAAGCAGCCGCCAAGCAATCTGCGCAAAAGCAACTTCTTCCACTTCGTTGTAGCTTTATACGACCGCGCCGGCCAACCTGTCGAGATTGAACGGACTGCCTTCATTGGATTTATTGAAAAAGATCAGGTAAACGTTAAAACTGCATAACTCATGTAAGTTAGACCGATTCAAGCGACATCTGCCCTTCCGAACATTGTGTGCCACCAACGCGTCACTTCATTATGTAAATCATCATTGATGCTTCACAATCAGAATGAGATCTGATAAAACATTATCCTGATTGATGTGAATAATGAAAGATATGAATCTAAATGCCATATACTAAGTATTGATATGAAATAATTTAATAAATATTATGTAGACATTTTTTTTATGAACCCAATCGCCAACTGCCGTTTTGGAACACACATGACTTTCAAAACATTGTATTGTGTGATTGTATATATTTAAAACGTTATAATGTAACGTATTTTTTTGTTAACATGCGCCCATAGACTCATCTATAAACACTATGAACACAAAATAGGATAGCCTATACCATGGAGGCACATGTGCCTGGTTTTTATAATATCATATTAGGAATATAACAAATATACCGATGGTTCCACATAGGCAATGCCTGTCACGTTTTTATAATATCATATTAGGAATATATTTTTTATATATATACATACATATTATATATATACATATTATTATTCAATATGATAACAAATATGGTTTTTGATTAATATCACAATAAATAATATCATGGGATCCATCACTTACTATTACCAGCTTGTAATTACTAAAATATATACATATGAACATTACTTCTTTTAAATTTTATTTTATTTATAACTTTATATAAATTTAATAAAAATATATATTATATTGATAAATATCACGAATCGAACATTGTTTTTACGTGTTAAGATCATTTTTATACTAAATGTAAATTACTTATGCTTAGATCACTGTTAAAAGTTCGTAAATAATACTTATTTCTTATGATTTTTTTCATCATTCAAGGTGTAGTAACTTTTTCGGTTATTTTAATAAACTTTATCTTTGCAGGAAGCTGAAGGTCAGAAAACAAACAATGGCATACAATATCGATTGCAATTATTGTACGCTAATGGTGAGTTTTTTTCATTTGTTTTCAATTTAAATTTGTTTTGCATTATATAAAAATCACCACGTAGATATTAGTATTATAAAAATTATTATTACATATTTAATACTTTGGTTTTAATGAGTAAATATAGTTTTTGTAACTCAAATATTGTAAAACTTATAAGTCTAGTTTAAGATTTCCTCTTACTAATTCAATCTACTTTTTCCCCATTATTTTATTTGAAAACAAAAGAATTATCCCCAGATATTATTAAGTTAATTTCGATAAAAACAACAAAATAGTTTTCTTTTTTGTTAATTAACCAAAAAAGAGTTAATAATTGCATTAATTATTGCTCTTATCGGAATAATAGAAAATTATAATTAAGATGTTATCTTTTAAATTATTGATACTAGACAAGTCAATTGCCATGTCTAAGACATTAAGTTGACATACAGTCAAAGCTACACCACATTTATTGCTATACATATAAAATTTCGCTCTTATTTCTAAGGTAATAAAAGGTACAATTGCGTGTCAAGTATAGCTCTTTGTGTGCTTTCTATTAAGCGTAGTCGACAATGGCAAACACGGTTGTCTTCGGCCATTGTTATATTCAGTGTTTGGGTAAACAGCATCGTTTTGATAAAGGCATATTTGAAGGGTTTAAATATTTTGTATTTCGATAATATCTTAGTTGATATTGTTAATATTTATTATATTAACTTAGATTTCTAAGAAAATTTGTGAAGATAATTTAAATACTTTAAAAGGTTTACATTTAAATTAATTTAATTAGTTTTGCAGCTTTCTTAACTGCAGATCACTGCGCTTTCGAATTGTTATATTAATTCTATCAAAAGTAATAAATTAGTTATTAAAATTTATATGTTGAAAATAAGGTATTTTATTAAGTATTTATGCAATCTTTGCCACAAACTTTGTGTGAGTTTTATAATATTAAAAAAACTAGTTTTAACAGCAAATGATGGACCTAAGAAAGGACAAGATAATCTATTAGACAATATCCCTTACAGCGGACAAATTCACTTATTGAAGTGTCCGGTTCAATAAAACCTCACACATAACTATACATTGTAACTACCGTCGAAATTTCAATTGTTCAAAAGTTAAAGTTCAAATTGCCTTAACTGTGCGTTTAAATGTGTAACTAGGTGTGTTACTTATCGTGTAGACAAACAGGAGATGGTTCCTAGTAAATATTTGATGGTAACTTGTCTGTGAAGTTTCATCTCTATTATGGAAAATTATTTTTGAATAGATTTACACCCTTAATTTCTTTTAAAAATTATTAGACGCTTTTATAAAAATAATTTCACTACTTACATATACATAGTTTCAATTTCTTTTGTCTTCTGTTTAATAAAGTTTGACGGTTAAAACGTGGCATATTAAAAAAAATGTTAATTAGGGAATTAATATTTATATATTTCTGTGGCAATAGTCCATTTGATTCTGGGTCGAAATAAATTTTGTAACATATTATATAAGTGTGATATTATTGTTAACCTTTAGCTACTGAGGTGGATTTAATTTCACGTAAACACTGACGTGGGGGCCTCAGAGGGTTTTTAGGCTTTAGTATTTAATATTTAACTTCAGTGGGTGTGTTTAAATAAAATAAAATATTTTTTTATAATTTATTTCAATATATTTAACTACCATTTCAAAGTTTAGAAAACGCTTAGCATTTTTTGGAAAAAATCACATCAGATCATAAATCAGTAAGAATAAATAAAATTATTTTTAAAAATCAACAAATTAACTAATTAGAGTGATTCAAAAATTTTATTTTCTCAAGACCTGTAAGGCCCCCACCTCAGTAGTTAAAGGTTAATAAAAATAGTATATTATATGTATATTTTTGGTCTGAGTTTTGTATTATATTTGTTTTGTTTTTGTTCTTACAACACGCATACTACGGGTTATTCTAAGTTGTGATGTATATATTTATTAATGTATTCTTTATTTGCAGGTATTCGACAAGAACAAGATATTTTCGTCAGACTAATTGATTCGGTGACAAAACAGGTATATATAAATCAATATAAATATACAAAAAACAAAATCTTTTTGCTTTCTTTTGTTTTTAAATCAGAGCCATTATAAGTTTTCTTAGACTTAATCTATCAATAAATTACATGAAAACTATTTGATTTTGCGTTATTCGGATCTTAGATAAAGGGGTTCATATACTTTATCTTATAGCACCCTGCTTTTGTATTAAAGGGTTTCTGTTGTAAAATCATTAATAATATAAAGATTATGTCATATTAGATATGCTTAGATACTGATATTTATGTTGGTACTAGCTGTTGCCCCCGACTTCGTTCGCGTAGTAGTGAAAATATAAAGTACGAGGAAGTTTAATGATGTTTCATATTTCAACGACGGCTCATGTGAAATATTTTTTTGTTCCATTTTCGCAGCCCATACTATGAAAGACAGTTTATGTCAATTTTTGGCAACCTTGGGTTATATTATTGTAGTTTTAGTAAGGATCGTTATTTTTTTCCTGTGATTTATATAGCCTATATTGTTCAGTGATAACGTAGCATTCAAATGGTGAAAGAATTTTTGAAATCGGTCCTGTAGTTTTTGAGCCAATTCGTTACAAACATACAAAAATACAAATCTTTCCTAATATTAGTGTAGACATAGATTCATATTTTTATTTTATTTAATTATATTAAATAATTTTATTTAATTTTATTTAATTATATTAAATAAAATATGTTTTTTTTATATTATAATTTAATACTTTTGACTTAATTCCAGTTTTAAGGTTTCAAAGAATTTTCTTTCTTTCTTTTTTAATATAAATAAAGTGCTATTCCTTCGTATTTTAAATAAATAGTTTTTACGCAATAAATAAATTTCTTAAAAAAAATGGTAAAAGATAATACATTTAATTATATATTGATTACAATAAATATTGTATATCGCGGCGACCACGAATAAAATAAGTTTTGGAAACATCGAATTAAAATAATCAAAATGAATGCGACAGTAACACGCATAAAGTCTTTTAAAGTTCGGATAAAATTTTTAATCGTCGCACACTAAAAACTAAGTAGTTATAAAACGATTAAATTCTTATCTAATTAATAGACCGGATAAAAAAATGTGCCCGGATAAAATATCCCTACAACAGATACAGTTGTAGAACACCACATATTTTATTACTGGATTTTTCTGTAATATTTATTTGCTAAATACATGTGCGATTATTTTTTTTAATGTATTTTTTAGTGTACTAAATTATAAATTCAATTTTAATTCCATTTAAAGTTATTAGATGGCGTGTTAAATTAGTTTTAATGGAAACAGCTGTTTTCTTAGCTGCTTTTATAGTATTTTAAATTTGCAGTAATAAAACGTTGCACAATAATTGATGGAATGAATATAACAATCAAAAATTTCATACGGACTCACTCCTATATGCACCTAGCTTATAGCACAAATATGATTGTGGAGTGTGCCTCGTCACGTGTACGCCACGCGTCAGATTGTCATCGCAAGTTACCGATTAATGCACCCAAAATGCACGCAGTATGCGCCTGCTAATCCCACTCGCCCTTTAGCGGTCGAATTGTAAAGTGGGCGGACAATCATTATCTCCTGTTACAATTTAGAATATTTTTGATTGTATTTTTGGGACGAGTTCAGTTTCTTTTGTCATGAATTGGTTTTAGGTGTCAATGTTTTGTTAGATAAGTTACGAAGGGGATTGTTTCATACGAGTTATTGCGTAGTGTGGGAATTGTTTTATACATATTTACTAATGTGCTGTTAAGATAGACTGCAGACAGGAATCACTCCCGATATGCCGGCTACTTTTAATTGTATCCCGTGTAATAAACGTTTTAAGCACAAGTCAAGTTGGTATAGTGAAAAGCTAGAACTAATGTAAAAAAATTAAAATTACAAAATGTTTTTATCGAAATATCAAATTAAAGGTGAAAACATAATAATATACAATATCAACACATATTCAAGAGTGTTGCGTGAAACACGACGCCAATTACGAAAGATTTATGCCAACAAGATAATTAACTTAGGCCGAATGTGGTTGGGAATTACCCCTCTGTAAGAGAAACTTTTGTTGCAATATTTAAGTCTAGCAACGTTTGTTTTGTAATAGCCATTGACTTTTTCTAGTGATTATCATGGGTCATGTAAATCGATTACGATTTTTTTCTAACTTGAAAAGCAGTTTTCAGATCTCTTTTTTATAATAATTTTAAATATTTTATTGTCGAATTTTTAAATATTTTATTTATAACTAGCTTTTACCCGCGGTTTCGCTCGCATTTAAGTCATTAAATAAGTATCAGAGATCATACTAACTATAGTCAATTGGAAACTACAGTAAAAAATATTTTTTTTGAAATAAAAAGTATCTTATGCTACTTCTAGTACTTCCAAAAATATGTGTACAAAGTTTCATGATGATCGCTTAAGTAGTTGTTGCGTGAAAGCGTAACAAACAAACTCACATTCACATTTATAATATTAGTAGGGATTATTAAGAACTTATTTACGTTGTTAAATAAACTATAAAATTTTAGGATCCCTAATGATGTATGTAAGCGCTTTACCCCATACTAAAACCCGTAATACTATTTAATTTATGTGTTATTTCCAACAGTGTTCTTACATAAATATCTCGTACGTTCATACGTTATTATAAAGAAAGTTAAGTGACTTATTACAATTTAACATAAGCTAGTTTAAATGCTCAGTCTCTCAGTTACGTCAGATATATTTCCCAAATTATCTTACCCCAATCAACTACATTATTTATTATAATATACTAGCTGTGTCCAGTGTTTTCCTACCCGTGCAATTGATTTTGATTTGATATTGATTGATGTTAAAAGTATTTTTTATTTATTTATTATAGTAAAATATATGACATTATCAATTTAAATTTTAAATATAATACTTAATGTCGCGCTATATTTTGATTAAATTAGAACGCAGATCGGCGTCGTTTCGAAATCTTTGCATTCATCGATTGCTGCAGTTAATCAAATAAACTTAAATTCATTTATTTGCCATAAAGTTAGTAAGTGTCACATATTTTACAAAGTGTGTATGACATGCAAATATTTATCAATATTACTATGTCAAAGATTAATTCAATGTCAACCTAAATAACGTTAAAATAAATACGAGAGTAAATCTTTTAAATCTTATTTTTTTGGGTATTAAATGTAATATTTTTGCAAATTTAAGCTGTTTTTATACTTAAAAATGACTAAGAAATTAAAATAGAAACAACTTAAGGGTCTTAACTTCACTAAATTAGTTGCAGTCTTAATTCTCAAGTAGTAAAGTTCGAATTGTTTTTAATTTTATTTTGTATAGCGAAGTACGTGTTTGGTAGAGGTTGCGTGCGAACGTTGCATGCCAGGACATACATTAGCTGATTGTCTGCCCACGTCCACACAAAAATACTAGGCTTAACGTTTTAATAGAATTAAAATGATCAAGGTTTATTATCTGATTCGACATCTTTTAATTTTGTTAGTTAAATGTGTCTATGTTGTAAATGAATTGGTTTTATTTGAGTTAAAGAGACTGGATGCGTTATTTATATTTTTATTTTTTATTTTTTTGTAAAACAAAAGAATTCAAACACGTCACATGTGCTGTAATGCTTTTTGACATGGCTTCACTGTTATGTTAAATTCAGTGGAATTAAGGATTAGGTTTTTTTTAAACTTGTATTTATTTTTATATCTCTTGATAGAGCGTAATAGATTCTTTTTTACGATAGTTATCCCTTTACGCTTTATTCTCGGTAACTACTATAAGGATTTTTATTCTGTTTTCATCAACATATATAATGATTTCGCAAAACATTCAGGGTCGATTGTTCTAGAATAAATATAATATTATACGGGCAATTTAATTTTTCTTTGAAGTTTTATCGAGGCAAAAATGTTATAAAATAGGTAGTTAAAATTTAGATTAACAAGACTATAGTAAGCCCCATAAAAATTTAAACTTAACCTGAGACGTTACTAGTAAATTATCTTTCTTAAAAGATAATTATTTCTAGTTTAAACAGCCGTAAGACTAGCAAAACCTATTACAGTTAAGGATTAAGAGTTCCCATACTAAATCACTATCATATCAAAATCTAAACATCAATATGCCAACCCTCCTGTTTGAACTTGGTCTTAAGAACCTAACCGTATAGTGAACGAAATGAGATTCGGCGAAATCCCATTCAATACTTTATAGTTTGTATTGAAACGCGTGCGTCCAACACGTGCCTTCATAATTATGTTTGTTTAAGAGTAATCAAACAAGATATTAATTTATGTTTTTAGGAAGGGAACACATGACTTTCGGATGCTGTATTTTGTAATCACTTCTACAGCTTAGAATTCTCTCTATAATGATGATATTCAGTAAACAATGCAATTTAATTGAGATTTATAATGTGATAAAACATATGAACGCATAAAAATTTTACAATAAGATCTGTAGCGACTACCTCCACTGCCATCACAGCCATATGGCCTGGGCACACGAGGTTGCAGCAATGCACAAAACTCGACCAATGAGCGTGAGCTGCTGGTATGACGTCATGGCTGCGAGGACTTTGTGTTTCATAGTTTCTTATTACAATCGTCACTCATTAGTTTCTTTTACTATGGCGTCGTATATAAAACTATATAAGCTAATAAACTAACAAAAATATATATTGTTCCAAATATTTTATTTCCAGCACAAAAACCGTAGAAAGGTGGTTCAACCTAAGTTTTATTCATAAAATTTTAGTACGTTCACAGAAAAATACAACGACGGCCAAGGAACTAGTAACAGCGAACAAATAATGTTAGGGAATGATTTACATACACGACAACGAGCACATTTCTCCTTCAGACTGCCAGCTTTATAGTCTTTATTTTTAATATTGTCTCAATTTTAAGTGCCCTTTGTTTCGTGTTCCATTGCTACTAACACTTACATTTTGTCTTTACACATAATCTCAGAATTAGGTATAAATATGTCATATAAACTATATTAATATGTGGTTTATGACTGGGTCCGTTTTGATTAATTTAATTCCAATTCAAATGTTTTTATTGCATGTCTTTTGTTATTAATGATCTCAGATATCTAATAAAGACAATTCTGCCAATGTCGAGTATTCGGGCAAAAACCCGATAAGAAATTTTAATATACACGTTTAATTGATCATCTCAAAAAAAAATCGTCACAATTATAATGATCTATACAATTTTGCCATGACACAGGAATATAAATTATATAATGTATTATTTAAAAAAAATACAAATAATTAGTTATTTGTTATTTACCGTTTCGACTGATTGAAATAAAACATTTTGATACTAGTTATAATGTCATTCTATTTTTGAATTGTATGAGGCTCTCGTCATATTCTATCACTATTGGCACAATATTATTGTAGTATTTTAGACAAATCTGTTGTAATAATATACTATGAAGATACTGAGGTAATTTGAATTTGTAACCTACTTTGATTATTAGTGCATGCAATGCATTATTTTTTTCATAGAAAATCTAGTATTAAAATTGAAATCATTTTTGTTTCAATTATTAACAAATAGTAGTAGTGTAAATGATTGTAACATATTTATTACGCTTTTTAAGTTATTTAATTTAAACAAAGCGAATATTGTGGTAAGGTGTGGAAATTGGTTAAACAATTACTTGACGACGGATTCCGTCCGCGAATGCGCGAGTGATAAATTAGGTGGAATTAACTAAATTTGTCTTTGTGATTTTGGTTTAAAACATAAAATTTATTTTTCAATAGAAACTTTTATTATTTTCTTATAATATTTTTTAAATTTATTTTCTACAAAGACAACAATAAACACATTATAGATAACTAATCAAAATATAGTATCAAATATTTTGAAATTAAGCAAAAAAAAAATTTTTTTTGACACAACACAAATTCCCAAGAGATTGAATCCCACGTGACGTGTTAGTCTACTGAGACTTGACCAGGTTGAGATTGCAACCCTGGGCTCTACCCTAAGGGAGTTTCCCGACTCGATTGAGCTGAAAAATCCTCCAGAGTATTTCGTTAATGGCCTACTATATTCCCTCTTGCCACTATCTTCAAATATATTCTGTTGTTTCGTTGCTTTTGTTTTATTTTACGCCGTCTTTTGTTAATTTTTAAATAAGGAATTGAAGCATATAATTAATTCATTTTTTAAAATATTTAAAAGGGTTTTGTTACAAAAGATTTTTTTGTATTTTCTCCTTAGTTTTATTGGTATTGAAACTATAGAAGTACGAATACTCCTGGCACAAAAATTAATTACTTTTGTTAATTAAAAATTGTCAATTACAAAAGCATATTTTTCTCCTGGAATTTATTCTTGCTTGCATAAATTTCTATACGTTAGACATTGACTCCTCTCTACAATGTAGTTTAAAATCTGTGGATGGGGTACTTTCGACTACTACCATACAAAAATCTCTAAATATTACAGAATTACCCATCTGCAAGGCACCTGTACCCAAACACTCTGACCCCTATCCATAAACGACCCTTCAACTAAAACACGAAATCCTAAAAGACTCACAACAAAAGAGACTAAGTCCAAAACCATTACATATTCAATTAAATATTTTGTACTGAAGTCGAATCAATATGACGGATTACGCTTTGTAGGAAGGGATTATGGTAACTAATGGAGATAATATTATTTTATTTCTTTTGAAAACTACCCGTGGCCTCCAAGAACTTTAGCTTAAATAAATGCCTTTTTCTCCAATAGTTTAATTTATTACTAAAAATCGCTTCGTATGAATATCTATTATTTATATTTCTAATTATTAATTTACAGCTAGTCACCCCTCCTCCCTTCCCCTCTCCTGCCGCCTCTATTCATAGTTTATGTACCACATAGTCTCAAACTACAAACAAAATCAATGTTATCTCAAATCTTGTCAAATTTAAAAACTCGCTTACTCAACTTTTTAATAATGCATATTTAAGAGTCCAAAAGGGCACATTTGTTGGTCTTTACAATATTTATACTACATGGATTACTATACTATGCCCACTGCTCTGCAACATCCCTTGCAACTGTAATTAGATATTAATAGATAAACGCATTTTGTGAGGGAAGCAACCCTATTAGGTAGCGATGGGGAGAATTTCGGATACGACGATTGATCCGTCCGTTTTATGCTGGTCTTCTGTAACTGATCGAAAGTTCTTAATTTTTATCACTATGTTTCTGTAAGTCCTTTCGTGTGTGCACGTGGTTATTTTTATCTGCATTTAGGTCCCTTGCTGTTTTGGAATTTTATTTTGCAAATACTTAGTTCGTTTAGTTCGGTATAAGAGTTTTAAAGCTTTAGAAACGTTAGATTAAGCTAATAAAAATAAACGCGAAAATAAGCCACAAAATATTTTAAATTAACACTATGATAATTTTATAAAATAAAACTAGCTACCTACTATATTAAATGTGTAATATGTTTTTCTTTTTAATTTTAATCAATATTAATTTTGGAATATTATGCATCTTCTGTTTTGTTACCCCTTCGAAATTATGGAAGTAGATTATTTGAACGCGGATCATAAAATATAGGTATTATTAATACTCATAGAAGGGTGAATAAATTAGCCAAAACTAATTTACTGGAGACTAAAAATATTATCATATTATGGGAGCATCTTTATAACAAAATATATTCAAAAAAAAAAGACTGTAGAAAGCCAATCGTGAAATTTCATGGAGCAATAAAAATTTTGCAAACTAAACAAACTAAAATGACAGAGATATCATTTGAACGCAAGATTTTTTTTTTAATTTATTAATTTTAAAAGTTACTGTTGTAATACCTTTTGTTAATATAAGTAAAAATATATTCTGTAGTTATTTGATCCATGGTTATTTCTGTAGATAGGTAGATGTACTCATCGTTCCCTTTCATAGATGATAAACAAAACAAATGAATGAACTACTCTAGATGCGTTGCATAGTCCCTGTCTACCCCAGTATTTGCGTAGACTTCTAATAATAGTATATTAATGTAATTTTTTATTAAAAAATATTATAAATGTGTAATGTATTGAGGGTAGTTTCACAGTTTGCCGTCAACCATTTGGTAATTTTAATATAAATATCTACGCGCATATCTTTCAGAATGAATATTGACATGTTATTTTTTTACAGCCTATAGTTTACGAGGGTCAAGATAAGAATCCGGAAATGTGCAGGGTCCTGCTGACACACGAAGTTATGTGCAGGTTAGAAATTATTTGCAAATTTTAATTTCATATTTCTTAATAGATAACGAAACAATTTTCTTTGTATCGAATTTCTACTTATTTATGTATTACTTAATAATAAAGAAAAAATAATACAGAGTAAGCGAGTAAGAAGATATGTTTCTTGTTATTATAAATAAAAAAATATGTGTGTAAAATCATTTTTCAAAAGAATACAAGATTTGAACACAAATATTATTATAAAGTATTGTGTTGCATTGAATTCTTAGAAATGTCACTAAATTCATTTATCATAAACGTTAGGACAGTTTCGTCGAGTCATGTTTCTCCAAAATTTAGGTTTCTTTATTAACTGACTTTTTTGAAGAATTAATGTATTGATGTATAATACAACTAAATATTTTAAATTAAGTAGTAAAAATAATAGCAAATCACAAATAACTTATGTTACTTGTAGGATCATGTGAACATCCCTCTTTCCCCTCTGTCACTCCATCTGCCCCTCTGCTTTCTGGAATGTTCTTAACCTTTTAATAATCTTATGTCGATGTTTTATATACATAAAATATATTATTGATTGTATCTCAACTTCTACCAACTATTAAAATATCAATGTGAGCGTAAAAACAATAAACATTGCTTATGTGTGAGCAATTAAAATTTTATTCCACCTTAGCCGCAGTATTGGCATCTCTTTTATTTAGATATGGGCGTCCCTTTCGCACGTCTTCAGGGGAGGGGTCTCAAGGGAGTCTGTCCTTTCAATGTCTTTGCCCTTAGCATCAAGGGGCTCGGGATAGGGCGCTTGCATACATGCACAAAGACTTCTATGAAATTGGGTGATTGTAGATTTCCGTGCAGGAATTGTGGAATCTTTGCTTGCCTGTACTAAGATGGTTTGTTAGCAAAACAAATATCTATTACTATACACCGTTTGAGAAATAAATCATTACATTGAGATTAATTGACAGTTACTCCTTATTCCATAATATAATAACATATATATATTGTTGTCTATCAGTTTTTATATATTATATATTTTTATCTCTATTTGCTTTCTTCATCTATTTCATCATCTTCATTCTAGTTCAGTAACCGGGGTACCCAGTAGGACAGGTTTCCGAACCTAGTACAGGGGCCCCTACTATTTTTATGTACAAAAATTCTCTATTAATAAAATATTTTATTTTAATTCAACGTGTATAATAACTGTTAAATTTTTCCAGAAAGATTTTCCTAGGAGTAGTATTTTTTATGTTTTATTGGAACGAACTTATGCAAATACAGCGTCTTTTTTTCATTACAAACTAAATGCATGACGTCATATTTTACAATAAATAACTAAATATTTTTTGTTTCAGTCGGTGTTGTGATAAGAAAAGTTGTGGAAACAGAAACGAAACTCCTTCGGATCCTGTTATAATTGATAGGTGAGTGAATCCAATAGCTTTTCTGGCACGTGTATTTTGATTAATTATTTAATCTCTTATGGCTGTAAAATTTCCAGCTGTATAAAGACAATGTTTATACTAAAAAAATGACACGTGGAATAATTATTAATGACCACAAAAATAATATTAGTAACAGAAATAAATTATTTTCATATTTCTAATGTGCACGTTATACTTCGTTCATTAAATATTTGAAGCTTTCATGAATTTTACGCGGCAATATTCGAGACAATTTCATAAAAGGGTTATTCTCTTTTCATCTAGATTTGATGCGTGGATATTATGAGAATTAGTAATAAGGATATAAAACAAAACGAAATTATCATAAAATAAAATATAATTATAAATATTGTACCTAACATAACGAGAGGTGTAAATAATTACTAAATGTTTAGACCTTGGTATCCCACTAGTTGTCTTCTGGTTACACCAATTTGTTTACAATGGTACGAAATTCAACGGCTCAGAGGGTATGACTATTGATCATTGGCCAGTGACTAATTAGTTGTAAATTAATGACATTTTGTTTTATGTTAATTTATATGCAGTCCGATCAATCTTGCATTTTCTTGTATTACATAGGACAGATTAATACAATAATTGTGCTCGTTTTTCTTTTATTTTGGTACGACATGTAACCTCCAGTGGCCTGATGTAAAGCTGCAGTGGAGGTCCATGAGCGCTGACGACCGGAAACTAAGTATTTCCAGTCGTTATTACTATTCCGGCCCCAGTGTGCGTTAATTTCTAATGTGGTAAATAGGAATAAATATTTCCTAACTCTCCATGGAACTAATTTGCATGGACAAATGGGAACAAAATTACAAACAAAAAGCAAAAGTGTAATCAAAACAAAAGGTTAGAAAAGTTTGTGGGAGTCAGACCACGAAAATGCATTTGCACAGTCGCAAACTTTCCTTTGCTCCATCATTTTTAACTGTGATGAATTGTTGAAAAATGAAAGAAAATGAAGACTTGGACAATTGTCTGCTTTTTTGCATCTCTTATTCTGATTACACTTTTAAAATTTAGCTTTTAAATATCAAAATATACAGATATTACTAGTAAAACGACTATGCATTAATATGTAAGAATAATTTAACCCCTTGGCATATGAATAAAATGCGTATTGACATGTCCATAGAACGTGCGAGATCACTGTTATACTCGCTATCGCTCTAAATCCGATAATATCGTACTGCTTGGTATTCGTCTAAGAGATTTCTTGACGATTTAGAGAGGTCAAAGTCCATCATGGCATTAGAAACAAATGACGTTTTAGAGAGGGTTAAACTACACTAGGTCTAGCAATAATTGATCAACCCATACACTAAGCGTCAAATCAAGGTCAACCCATAAATAATAATTTTGTAAATACCAATAGCTTTTGAAACTTTTCTTTATGTTATCAGTCTAGAAATACTACTTACAATAAACCTGTAAATAATAAAACAAATGACAAACATAATGAGAAATCTTGTGTTTTAACACTTAAAATAGGTTTGTGCTGTTCTTGTCTTGTAGATTGTATATAAATAGTGGTTTGGATTCGAGACTTTTTAAAATTATTATTATTATTGTAAATTAAAGATATAAATAAAAAAATGCATGTATAAAATTCAATACACTTCAAAATATTTCTATAAAAACGTTAATTGAAAATTGATTAGTCATAAACCCAAATTAAACCACAGAAAAAAAAACAATATACGAAATTACTTTTGACATCACGCAGCGTCATTCACTAAAACAATTGATTCAAACAATGATAGTAGGCGTAGTGGAAGCTAATCAGGCTGACAAAAATGCCGTAGTTTTTTTTAAAAATAACAATACACACACAATTCAATACACACTTTTAATTTAAACAAATATATTTTACACTTTATTTTTAAAGCAACAGGGAGGAAAATCATTTGTGAAGTTAAGTATAAAATATATTTTGGTTGACTATATTTTCAAAGAGTGCATTGATAGGCGGACGACGAGTCGAGGTCGATCGCTTTGTCGAGCTACCTTTATTCCAGTTCCTTTTTTGGGAATTCAATACTATGGGCGTCTCTTATAGGCAAATGTCTATTCTATATTTGAATTCTAGGGTTGACATTATTATTTTTTAATTAAACGGCTTCAGGTTGACTTTGTTTCTTTTAATACTTGTAAAAAATATTTATTTTACACTATATATTTTTTAAAAATTATTATCTACACAGGTTTTATTATGTTGTAGAATTCATAAACATTTAGTTAACAGAAACAATGACGTCATAAGATTTATTTATTTATGAAGCCTATCTACAAAATTACATTAGGACTACATATTATAAAAAGGAGTACTATTATACAAAATTTTAATTATAGGATAGGACAGCATGGTCAAGATGATAAAGGTCTAGATAACACTTCTAATTAAATTACAAAAAATACATAGTTTAGATGTTACATAACAATAAAAAAACGAGAACCAAATAGAAAAAAAAACACAATTATTTAGTAATGATAGTTTGAATCCAGATGTTCTTGTCTTGTTGTTCTGTCTTGTATTTTTACTTGTTGTAGTATTTACGTGATATATATTATATTTAAAATTTAAAAAAAAATTATTTTTTCGGCTTAATATTGCGTCTATTTTATTATTTTAATGCGATGTTTCGAAAACTTCACAGCTATGATAGCTGCGACAAGACTGAGGTATTGTAAAGTTAATATATATATTTTTAAAATTATTTATTGTGTTATATATTGATGTCTCATAGAGATAATATAAATTATATCTTTAAGCAATTTGATAACCCTACGTAGTGTGCGTTTTTGGTAATTTCGTTCGATTCAAATTTTTTCTCCTCTAAAACAAAAAAAACCGTCGAGCCTTTGTGTGGAAGTTTCCTTTGCTTTTTCCACGGGAAAATAAAGTTGATCGGGCCTAAAAAATCGTATATAAACTTCTGATTTTATTTTTGGAGCTTTGATGTAAATTATCAAAGGGGAACTGGTCGAGTAACAAATGGGATTCCTAAAATTCTTGTTACATATTCATTTTTTCATGAAATTATCTATTCATTACCAATTAACTTTATTAATGATTTTAAAATTTGACATTTCGATATTTTAATTCTCATGATTTTAGATAATTCTTTTAATAATAATACCACCACTTTCGACTGTGAAATGTTTTAAAAATAACCCCTACTCGCGTTTTGGGATTAACACTAGATTGCTCGAAGAAGTCATTTTGACTGTTTTTTGTTTTCAATTAGAAAAACAACTATGTATATAATGACGGAATTTTGTGACTTTTCGTATGACATGTAAATGCGGTTATTGATAATAGTAGTTACCTCCCCCTCCTTCATTTCCGGTATATACATGTGTTATACCTAGATATAGGTACATATATACTAAAGTTCAGTCTTTCTAGTGTTAACTAAGTACTCGTATCAAGGCAGTATTATGGAAGTGAATACCTGTATACATTTCACTGTAGTAGTTATTTTTGTATATCTAACTCAAAAGTAAATTATTTGAATGTTTAAATTATTCTCTAGAACTGTACATGATACAGCAATAATCCATCATTGAATACACGTTTGAACACAGCCCTTCAGTTCATGCAAACTAATACGATAATTGAAATTGTGCAATGGCGTGCTGTTATAAAACAAACGAATTCGTAAAATACCTACTAATATTGTAAATGTGAATGTGAGTTTGTTTGTTACGTTTTCACACAATAGCTACTTAACCGATCATCATGAAACTTTGTACACATATTTTTGGAGGTACTAGAAGTAACATAGGATACTTTTTATTTAACAAAATAAATTATTTTTACTATAGTTTCCAACTGACTATAGTTTCAGCTGTTTGCAATCATATTGATTCATTTCTATTAAAATGATCTCCGATACTTATTTAATGATTTAAATGCGAGCGAAGCCGCGGGTAAAAGCTAGTAAAAATATAAAATATAAATAAAAAAAACTAAACAAGTCAACTTTTACGTAAATTACCTTAAAAAGAATCAATTCATTTCATAGCAAACTCAATAAATGATTAATAACTGTCGAATAACAATTATCGGTGTACAATCACGAGCAAAAGTCGTAACAATCGAACATGAACACGTGAGATAATTGACGTGGAGGTAAAAGCGGGCAACAATCCCGAACCCTTCGGAATCAGCAGCAATTTGTTAAGTGGATTTTTACCGGAGACACGATCGCGGCTCGTTGCGCCTCTGTACACAATTTCATTAGTACTCGCCTCGCTGCCATCGCTGCCACTGTTCTAGCATTTATTAATTTTGTTTTTTAATCTTAATGTAATTAAAAGACACGTGTAATCCCAACCACAAATATTGTATTTATAGATTATTATCTACACTAATATTATAAAGAAGAAAGATTTGTATTTTTTGTATGTTTGTAACGAATTGGGCGAAAAACTACTAGACCTATATCAAAAATTCTTTCACCATTTCAATGCTACATTATCACTGATCAATATAGGCTATATAAATTACAGGAAAAAATAAGGATCCTTACTAAAACACGTCATGTTATATCTTCATTACTACGCGAACGAAGTCGGGGGCAACGGCTAGTAATGAATAATTTGTCATTCGTCTCACTTATGTATGACAATAATACGTATAATAATAATAATAACATTTTCAATATTTATACAATTAGTCTATAAAAAAATCTACACTTGCTTAAATACGTTTATTAATTTAATTTGCGAAATATAAGTGATCTTACCCACATTCATACCTTCTTAAACAACAGTAGCGCCATCTATCCGTGAAATAAAATACTATGATAGCATTCTAGTAGAAAACGTCATTATATATTAATTATTATACAACACTCTTGTCATAATCGATAGTACTACTAATAATTGTAACTGTATGTATCTATTCGAATATCCTAATTGAAATTTAAAAGATGCATGTACTTAATGAAATTGCGCTTCACCCGAGTCATGTAACGCTGTCCCCTCCGGCAATCACTTAAGAATTTTATGAACCGTAATGATTAAGATGTTTTGTACTACAATGCCCTTAAAACCTATAATTTAATCGAGGGGACGAATACACGCCACTCGCATTAGATACGACTGTTTTGCTTAACATATTGTGACTTGAATAACTATTAGAGGATTTGGATTTTAGTGCGAAAATCGGACGTTTATTGGAGGGGGTCCATGATGTTTTTCCAAACTGAGACACATAGAAACAATTCAAAATAGCTTTGGTTCAAGAATTTCAGATCTAGGATTTTTATATCACGTACATCTCACCCATAAAGGCTATTCTAAATCTAGACACCCTTACCTTTTAAGCATTGTAAAAGATTATTCGATGGTTTCAATCTTCTTCTTTTTTATTACATGGCCTCAGATGTCCGATAAAGACAATTCTGCCAATGTCAAGTATTTGGACAACTGGGATACTTATACAGGCAATCTGGGATAATTTTCCCGACAAGCGGAGGACTTGTAGATGTAGAATAAGTCTACAATAAAAATAAATGATAAACTAACCTACAATCTAATATTATTACGAGCTATAAAACTACACAAAATATCAATGAAATCATCATCAGTAAAATCATAAGTCTATGGGTCTAGGTCAGCCATTCTCAAAGTGGTGTTCCGCGGAACCCTAGGGCTAAAATACTGCAAAAAATACCTACCAAAGGGAGATTATAAGGTTACATCTAAATATTCCAACTAAATATTACGTAATATTACATTGCAATATGATTATTCATAAATACATATGAATCAGTTTTTTATAATTATATTAAGGCCGCTTGGTCTAGGTATATGATGAGGAAGAATATGGTACAATGGATATGACAACTTAGGATAGTCAAAAATAATATGGGTAATCGTTTCCTCCCCAGTGCCAATGATTTCGATGTTAGGGTATAGGATGCTGGCCTGTCAGGATTTTTATAACATGTTCCTCTATTGTACGATGTGGACAAGAGTATCTAAAAAAGAAATATTGAACGGAGTAAGTAGTTCTGTCGACATATGGCAGACATCTATATTACAATGGGATCTTTACACCCTATTTCGGGAGCGACAAAATCAATTTCCAATTTCATGTGACCCTCGCACGCTCACAACTCTATATTAGACGTGCGTATTTTTCAATATACTTGATAAAAACGTAACTTACTTCGAGTCAGTTTTAAAAACCAAAATGGTTTTAATCCATTTGCGGATTTCAAATCCCGGGCTTAAATTAAAGAAGCATTACCTCCGAAAATCTCGACGCCTTCAGCTGCAGTTTTCCGGTAATTTTCGGTCTCGTGAACGGTAGAAGCGAGGGAATCACGGCTATTATATTATCTCATTAGATACGCCGCACCGCCGAGCGCCGAGCTCGCGTTCTCGCTAAATAAATTCCTTTCTGAGCGGGTCGATTTCGCCATAATGCCTGTTGTGCACGACTGTACATACCTTAAGAAGATAGGGGACCAATTCAATAAGCATTTATAAATCTCAGAAAAATGTACAATTTTAAGAAATACATATATAAATGTATATGTATAAACTTCTGGTAATATGTTATTAAAATGGAACGTACGAGCAGTTTTTGCTTGTAATATATAACGGAAACTACTTAGTGAAAGTTTGTTGGTGCGCAACCTCCGCGATTACGATTTGCGACTATTCTCCACAAGTTGGAATTACTTCCTAATATTCTTTTATTAATTGCATTCGCCTGTTGTTTTAAACTTTAATAAAGAATTTCTTCTCTACATACATATATGTTACATTTCTTTAATTCAGCTACTTTTATTCAATGCCTCAATTCGTGGTACAAAAAGCGAGATGTAACAAAAGAAAGCGGCGCAGTTACGAATGTAATGTAATGCAAAAAAATACGGGTCCCAATATAGAGCCCTGGGGAACTCGTGCCGCGCGCTTGGTCCGATACAAGCGAGACGGCCGGTGATTAGGCTGCTTATCCTCGAGATAGCGACGAAACTGTGCAAGACTTAACAACTACGATCATTTTCTTATTCCCTCCAAGCGGGTCTCACTGTGCCCACTCGACTTATCTAATGCTTAACTTAAAAATTTTAATGCATTCTCACTGACGTTGGAGTTTCAGTTTTGTGATATTCTGCGAAATTTATGAATTAAACTCGTTGCAATTTAGAGAGTCGGGGTAGATAAGTAAGGGACCGGGCGAAGAAATAAACAAATCATTGAAACTCTGTAATGAGACGTCTCATTTGTGATTTATACAGCAAGCGAGTGGGGTCCTCTGATTTTTTCTACACGATAAGTCCGGGTGACGATCGTAAATTGAAATATGATAAACCAGCTATAATAAGCTTCGGTAATATTATCGACCCCCTTCTCGCAATATGGCCTTCTGCATCAGTAACGCATATAACTAGAGAGCAATCGGATACACTTTTTAATAGATACGCATTGTTATTAAGACTTCTATCCCTACTAATATTATAAATGTGAATGTAAGTTTGTTTGTTACATTTTCACGCAATAATTACTTAACCTATCATTGTACACATATTTTTGGAGATACTAGAAGTAATATAGAATACTTTCTATTATTTTTTTTTTAAATATAGTTTCCAACTGACTATAGTTTCAGCTGTTTGAAATCATATTGATTCATTTCTGTTGAAATGATCTCTGATACTTATTTAATGACTTAAATGCGAGCGAAACCGCGGGTAAAAGCTAGTTGTTATATAAAAATAAATGTATATTTTGTTCGAATTATATGCGTTCGTATAAGACAAAAGATCACAGTCAATATAAATTTAAATTACATTTGGTAAAAGAATGCTTTAAACATCGAGTGCTAAATTTGAACAATCTCCATGTACCTCTCTTCCATCTCAATTTCTGCTTTATTTCCGATTCCGATACGTGATTCGTTGGATCGCACATTATTCGTGAAAATTCACCATCTCGTTAGGATGTGCGATCCGATGTGGAGAGGCGAGCCAACCGCTTGATAAATTGTCTGGAATAATAATGATGAATTGCAACTGGCCTCGTTGTGATGGCGATGGGTGCTACGGCGTACGTTTATACATCGTTAATGTAATCTTTTGTTTCAATTTATAGCTATTTAGTATTCAGGTCCGGATTTATGACATTTACGCTACAAATATCTAATACGTTTTTACATTTAAACTTCGGTAATTATTCTATAAATTTATATTTATTTCTAATGAAAAAAGAAGCAGCTAATAAAATTAAATTTGTAAAAACTCGAATTGAATTTAATTCTTCCAAATTTATAACAAATCTAGTAAAATGAAGTCTCCTTGAGTCCATTTAATTAGTGTCGAGGTTTTATTATCTTTCCTTTTTAAGTCGGTTCGTCGGGAATTTCCGCAATAATGCCGGTATATTGGTCAGGCTTAAATTATATTGGAAATAATTGAGGGATATATTATTCATTATTTCAGTTTCAAAATTCGTCTTCTATTTATTTATTTGATATAAAGGCATAGGCATAATGTAAAACTAAGTTATGTGGTTATACTTTATACTAAGTTGCCAGTCATAAATCCGTGTGTCCTTATATTTCACATCACCAGTCTGATGTTAAGTTATATTTGAGCAGAGACAGTTGATACTGAGACTGAGAAAGGTGTGTATTGCTTTATTGTATATGAATGTGCATATCTTTTTTTGAAGAAAATAATTTAAAAAAAGGTTCAAATCAAGATCAAATCGGTTTTCGAGCAAACCTTAGAATGCAAGGCGCTCGAAGCCGAGCTCATAGGCTTGTTATGGATAAATACTTACTAAATATAACCGCCAAATATCATAGTATATGGGTACAAATTTTTATAGTAATATCTCTAAAAACTAAGAAGTTACAGATTTTTGAAATGCAAATGGCTGAAACGCCCCAATGTGTGCCGGCTTGATATGGACGGCCATAATAGAGATCATCACTCTGCCTTCTAAATTTAAATAATATTGTTATTATTATTACTCTATATATACATTAATAAATTATATTTTTTTTCTATACTTGATTTAAAATTGTTGGGTTGGGAAGTAAGCTTGAAATGCTTCCAGACCCAATGCACCAGAGTAGTATAATATATTAAAATAAAATATATACATTTAATTCTATAAAACATCGCTTAGTCATAATGTTGTAGCAGCAATTATGCTATTTTCATTTCCACGTCGTGTCGTCATGTCGCTTTGGCCACTTCATTTAAATTTAATTTAAATTCATGCGTGACATCTTCTTTTAGTCAAACACGCCCTTTACTTGGGGCTAAAACAAACAGTGGTTAATTGTTGTTTTTATTATGATATCGCGTGTGATGTCTGACCCTGATACCGTCCGAATTGTTGCTCGTTCTTTTTCCTCAACCAAAGAAAATTATACATTTTTGTTTAATACTTTTTTACAATTAATTTTTCTTTATCTTAATAAATGAATAGATTTTTGAATTGAACAAAATTGCTTGTTTAGTTTTTAATAGTAGCTAGTTTACATAAAATAGTCGCTTCCACTATGCCAGCTTAGGTAATTTAATACATTGTAGTTCATTAACACTAGAACTACCAACCGGCCAAAATGACCGGATGACTTGTGCTTGCCAAGTATTAAATATAATTCAATAAATTTATTGTGGAATTGTAAAAAATAGAATCGTTTACAAAAAATAATGAGTAAGGTTTTACATAAAAGTCTTGTGAAGAATTTTTAAAACCGGTCATATTGACCGGTTGGTATTTATAGTGTTAAAAACTTATCCTTTAAGCTAATTAAATCAAAAATATGATTCAATTCAATAAGTTTTATATACCTACATAGATGCTTATCTAAATTAAACCTAATGGCATTTTAAATACGTTTTGTCTCTGACCAATTTGATTAGTCGACCGCAGTACACTTAAATATAATTTAAACGAGTGCCTCTTTCAATTAACTATCAAGATTTGTAATAATTCCCCTTTTTGTTTGATTGATGTACAACTCAAACCACAAATTTTACGTAAATTAATTACGTGCAGGTAATGGTTGCGTTTTGGTTTTCATTTGTCATACATTGATGGGAATGAAAGCTCTTTGCTCTACACACATGCATACAATTTTAATGTTATATAATGTGCATGTTTTTTAAATTTAATTTGATATTATTTAGCATTTAAAGTTGACATTTCTATTATAGTAAAATTTAATTGTATGAATTATTTGCATGCCACATACAATGTGTAAAATATGTGATACTACTAACATTATTTTAAGACCTATGTTACTAACCATACTTATGGCAAATAAATGAATTTGAATTTGTAAAGTAATTTTTGAGTTATAAACAAAAAATTAAGAAAATACATTAATTTTATGCAATAGGGTGATTATCATATTAACTATAAGTATTGATTCTACTAACATTAAATAATACAGTGTATTCGACTCCAAACTTTCAACTAAATCACCCAGTTTAAATTAAAAATTTATTCATTTAAACTAATTATATAAATGGAAGCTTGTTGAAAAGGCTTATATTATACTATAATAAATGCATAAATAAACACCTAAGATTATTGGCTCTACTTAACCTTGTAAATTTTAATAGTAACTAATTAATACAGAATTGAAAGCCCCTGCTACTGCTAAAATATGTTAAATTCGTAATTTCCTTACATCCGTGCCTTTGGCTTCACCGTATATGCATAGAGTAGTTAGTGCCCTCCTCTGGGCCGCACTAAGACGTCTCGGCGCATTTAAGAGGCTATTAATTATTAAAGACAGCAGAACGCTCTGGAAGCTCTCGGCACCCCTTTGAAGTTTAGTGCACAACAATGTGATGCAATGCCTTTTGATTGCACATGGTTGAGACTTGCTTGTACAGTTTGATTGGTTTATGGTAACGATTCTACTAACTTTACCGGGATATTAATACGAGCAAGTGATTTTATAGTACAGAAATAGAATATAATAAATAAAAACTAAACTCTAGAAAAATATAAATATATGACATAGGGGAAGCCCGGGCAAGACGCATATGTTAAGGGAAAGTGTAAATAAAACAACAATCTGATAATCAATAGAACTATTTGCACTTTTTATTTGTACTTTGGTCAATCATCTTTGGAAAATAACAATTAAAAATAAGACACATAAACACTTCTATAAAAATAATAACCTATAAAAACGAGAACTTATTAAAACTTTCTAAAACTAATAGTGTGATAAATAAATAAATCGTCGTCTTAAATTCATAAATTTACAGTAGTTTAAATAAGATAAAAGATTGTCATTAAAGGAACAGAGTCAGTTCAGATTTTTTAGAAATTTGAAAACTGATAATGACCGAGTCACCTAAATTTTTCACGTTCAATACATGTTTTTTTTTTAATTTAGCATGTGAGCTACATTTAATACAGCGACATCTATGAGCGGGTAGCGAAAATGTCAATGTTATAAAACAGCTTAAATTTGTCTTCTACATAATATGTGCATACAGTATTGTTCGATTGCAAAGATTCGATTTGATCGAAATGTAATAGGTAGTGTAATAAAAAGGCTAAAATCCCTCCCCTAAATAGAAGTGCGTTTGTAAGAGATACGAAATTCGGTTACACTCACTATAGGGGTAGTTTAAATTGTATTTTGCTTGCCATTAGTGACTTGTCAGATCTTATTTCTTATTTTCTCTTTGATAAATTGGTAACACTATTGGCTAATAATATTTTATACTACATTGAAATATTATTGACAGCTCGTCAATAATATAATAATATTCCTTCATAATACTTGATTTTATTTCACACTTTGTTTTTTTTTTTAATATAGGGTAGATTACAATATTTGTTTTCAAGCTTTCGATAACTTAGTAACTTGTGATATTATAAATGTATTCTATACATCACATATTTAATAACTCACTATTAGTGCCAAATTTTTTTTTTGTAATTTAACAACTCTATATAAATTCTTACAAATGAGTGACCAACATTTGTTTTCGTTTGCGTAACATTTTTTCCGTTGTCACAGGGAGCTAATGAAAGAATTAGCTTTCATTACATCTGATGCGATTCCTTAAAGGGATTCCCGAATGAAGACGAAGTGCTTTACTAAGCTACGTAAAGGTTTTCGGATCGACGTAGAGACCCATTCGACCTTTCTTCACCGAACACGTTTTAAGACATCCTTAGCATTAAAGAGGTCTTCAATGTGTAGAAATGTGATTTTCCTTTTTCGGTACGATTTTGCTATTAGTAAATCGATTAAGAATGTATTAAGCGTTAGTATGTTTATTTTAATTAATAGTGGTAGACAGACTGTTGGTGGTTATTAACCCAGTAGTACCACAACTTTTATATGTTTTGGGATCAGCTTGGAAGTGGTTTGTTTAGGTAGTTGTGTTTCACAAATAAGAATGCATGTGTGTGTAATTTTAAGATGCACATTTCAGAGGGCGTAGCAGTCGATTTTCTTTTCAGTTACTATTCAAATTCAAATTAGAAGTAGACAAGGTCGATAAATCTCCACCAATTTCACTGTTGCATAATTTCTACTTAAAAAAAATACTACCTACGTTCACTGCAGAGCTTAATGTAAGGGCTCTTCTTAATTGAAGCCGAATTAATTCCTTTTTTAATCCGTCTCTAAAAATTCCCATTCTTTTTATTTTGCTTTACATAACAAAGGGTAGACCGCGATTCTTCAGTTTCAAACATTAATTCGTTTCTGGATACTGATTGGACAATATATTTAACAATGTTACCGACACGGTGTTGCGAGAAAATACATTCACTACTTATATATTTTGTTCTTTCACTGAGATTTCTTTATTTTCTTTCATTCAACTGCAAAACAGCTTAAGTAACTACAATAACTCTAACACTCACTCCACTTTAATGCAATTAACATAAGGTTGATGTTTGTTTGTTAAGAATTATATTTAGTCATTCGCGATTCTTAGTATACAAGCATATTACTAGGCTGGTGGAACATGGAGGGTCTTAACGGGAGGTCGTTTGCAGTGCTGCCAACCTCCTAAGATTAATGACGTAGCGCGAAGGCACTTTGTAAGAGACAAACGTGACAAAAAACTGAGTTGTAATTAAGTGAATCGATTGTATGGCTAATGGAAGAGCGGAGACAATCGTGGCTAGAAATTTTATTAGAATGTGCCTTTTGTTTTTATTATGATTATAATAATTAATGTATCAATATATATATACATCATGTGGTATAAACAATTATCAAGTTGGAGTAGTGGATTTGATGTAATTTTTAATTCTTGTAAATTATGTGATTTATGAATTGTTATTTACTTTTTTTTTAATTAAAATTATTTTTTTTTTTGTTAATGATTTTATGTAGAGGCTATGATTGACGAGTTTCTTATGATCTTCTTTTCGTCAAACGCCTTTCCGAAGCCATGCTAGAGTCTAACGATGAGCAATCGCACGCCTTTAGTGCCTATGCTAATAAACGATTTTCAATTTAATTATTTAATTTTAATTTCGATCGAGCTAGAAACCCTGAATATTCAAAAGTAAAATATAATCTTTGAGTGTATGACTGCAAGTCGACGGGACACTTCGGAACTTCGGACATCATAAAATATTTAACTTTCATATCTCTAAGAGCGGGCCGAATATCATCGACTTACCCATAAACCCAAACCTTCGTGTGTGAAAAAGATACACATACATGTAAGAAAGAGATAAATATATTGATATTATAGGTTGTTCGGAAATTTGGAAGATACGTTTGCTTTCTTTTCCATCGTTTTATCGCAGTCGTTATATTTTGATAGAGCCGTTCACTTCAATCGTCAATATAGTCGTAACGTTTATTATTTTGGTTTTTTGCGTGTGCTCAGTACACGTCCTTTGTTTGTGATGTCATACACACACTTCCTTCGAGTATGTTGTTTTCAAAATTTCAGTCTAACATGAAAATAGATTTATTATTTGAAATACAAATGTTTCCTCTTTATAATATTAGTATAGACAATAAATAAATATTATTATTAAATAATGATACGTATACTTTTCATAAAACATGAACATTTTATCGGGGAAAAGTTTTGAAATGTGCGTAGATGTTCTTTCCTTAAAAGTTTACTATGATAAATTCCATGGAAGGTTCTCGAATATGAAATATGGAATACGCTTTTTATATTTGTTTATTATTTGAAACGGAGAAAGTGTAGTTATTTTTGTGTAAACTGTATAACAATTTGTACGCGTCTGTTATGACAGTATTCAATGTAAAATATTTTCGTAATAACCGCGGCCAAATGGATATGAAGAAACAAAAGAAAGTGTGAACCTTTTAAAATCTCGACATCAATGTAACATTTTTTACAAAATATTTACACACAATAATTATAATAATCTATATACCTATTAATTAATAACTGATTTTAAGTTTTAAGAATAAACACAGGTAATAAATATATGTATATATACGTATGTATAATGTTGAGGGTAGGTACATATGTCCTGTGTGCGTAGGTCGCGCGCGAATATGCTATAAAGTGATATCACGTGATCGTTTTCGAGCGGGTAATAGTTATAAATTACATCGCTAGTTTATAAAAGCGGGTTAACCCGAGGTATCCCGACAAGGAGGATAATTTATTATTGGATATTTTGCGAGCGGACCGCATTTTCATATCCGCGTTATGCTGGGTTTATGCGGTATACGTAGCTCGCGTCTTTATTAACTACATTATTATTTTTAATATGTTACGCTTTTAATTTTTATATATCATAATTTCATATTATTATTGTATCTACCGTTCTTAAGTGAAAAACACACAAAAAGTATTTAAGTGTGGCAGTTGTCAATACAAATTATGAAGATTTTAGGATTTTGACATTTAATATGTCATGTCTTCTTCCGTGTATTTTTGCATTGTGAAAAATATATCTTAAAAATCCATTTTAATCCGCAGTATTATTTCACATAAGTTTCTCTAAATAATTAAAAATAAATAAATTGAATTTAATTAGTATTCATTAAACTGAGAAGTCAATATCGTCTATGTTGCTAGATTCGTTTTTGTTTTCCTCTTTCATCCGCAGTGAGTTGGAGAAAATTAGCAGAAAAACAGCAGGTCCGAGCGAGCCATCTCACTACGTACTTAATGTAATCGCGCTCAATATCCCTTTGTTCACTTCAGACTCATTAAAAAGGCGATGCAATTTAATGAGATGATAGTGTGCGTTGCTCACCACTACTTGTGCAAAACACCACATTTATACACACTCAATTTCGAACCTTATTTTTAAGTAGTGTGCTCATATTTTTGTTTGTAGTGTTCGGTAGCGTATTGGTATGTAGGGGTCGAAGATTAGTGGCTCACGCCTACTCGCCAGCACTCGCTGAGCGGCTGATAGGGCCCCGGAGTGTAGTTACAATTAGAGCGGTACCCACAATGAAGTGATGCTCGCGTAATGTCGGCCGATGCGAAGTCTTTGTATGTTGATTGGGTGAGGGAAGAGGCGAAGGGGGCTGTTTGTCGTTAAAACTGTTGTTTCGTAGTTTTTCCTCTGTTATACAATTTACTTAAGTGGAAAAATTGGGTTTTAAATGTTTTTCATGAGAATGAATTTAAATTTTTTGTTTTTAAATTTAAAAAAAAAGTAATGTTCACTACAGAATTTAAACCTTAGGTTGTATTTTAAAATTCTACTAATAAATAATTAAAATAAAATTATTTTACTGTAAAATGTCATATTGAGTATCTCAGCATTTCTTTCTTCTATCTTATTAACTTAGGAAAATTATAAAACACATCTGCTTACCCTAAAAATAGAACAATGCAATAAAAGCAGTAAAGTATTAAGCTGGAACACTCATATCAATTTCAAGCTAAATATTTGTAAAAATCTCCAAATTTTATGATAAAACTCCCGAAGAAAGCTACAGTTGGTGAGACTGTCATTTGTTCTGCAATTATGTTGAATTTCCCGGATCTGCCGTATAATAGAAAAGGGTATTTAGTTAGGGTTGGCACTATTAACTTTATTTTTTTTTGTAATTTTTATTTTCTTTATTAAGTACATTCAAAAAAACAAAACCAAAATTAATAACGAGAAATTACTGCAATTAAATAATTTATTCTAAAATAAATATGAATAGTTTTATGCAAGTGACAACCCTAACGTAATCACATCAATATCCGTAAACCGAAATCGATCTTACTGTCTTTATAATAAATACTTTTTTATTATTATTACTACAATACACAATAAAAACGGACAAAATTCATATTACTTCATAACGTTAAAATGCATAGGCAGAAGTAATTTAAATTTATTTATCTAAACAAAAGAAATTCTTTAACTACATCGAGTTAAATATAGACTAGAGAAGAAACCAGTAACAAAGTTGTTAGCTACAAGGATTAGTCCAGCGGACCAATATCTATAAATATATAGTCGACTTAAATAATTTTGTTTTTCGAACGGTTTATTTTAAAATATTGAGTCTCGTTTAATTTACATATTAATCTATAAGCAAAAGTAATCATTTTTTCAATTGTTTTTTTTCTCTATCGAGCGACATCTTTTAGCAGTACATTTTTGACTCCGACTGTACACAACATTTATGTATTTTTAGGTCAATGACCTTTCGTATCATCGTATCTTCCAAAAGCTATACGAAATACAAATATATTATTGGTTACAATTTTTAAATAAAATATCGACCTTGATATCACTAAAACGAGTTTGACATGAAAAACATTTCAATTTTGCACGAAGAAAAGATGTTACTGTTGTTCGCTTGTATCACTTTTCACTGGAGCCATTCGAATTGCTTTCAATGTATACGTGTATGTTTATATATATATATACAATATATAGTTTGGCATTCCTGGGTATATTTTCGATTGGAAACTACTCCGCTATCGTTCGCACAAGAGCCTGTAGATTTGAAAGAGTGTATTTTATAGTATACGCTAAGTATTACTATAAAATCATTTTAAACGTAAGTATAGTATATGTTTCAACATGTTAAAGGTTCAATTTTTAAATTAATAGTTTTTAAAAGTATATCTAACTAGCTTCATAGCTAACCGTAGACAGACTATTCAAACCAGATATAACAGTAATTTTTATTACAATTACAAACTTTATCTGCAGAAAGTATGTAAAGTATTTTCGTGTACTGAACAAGGACTATGAGAAGGCCAGGCTTTATCGCGTTGCCATAGCAACGGGGGTTGCGACGCGCAACTCAACCGCGTGGTTGTACGGTTTAAGTTATTTGAAAAATCTGCTCAAATTTATTACTAGAAAAAACTAACTTGATATTTATTGGAAATAATAAATAAATAAAATTCAAATAAACGATTTTAATTTTTAAGATTTTATTTATTAAACAACAATAGTATTATCGTCGTAAATTTTGTAAAAAAAAATGAAGATCGAAATTATAAATAAAAAATATATAATAATTATATAATTTTAAGTGTTGATATATCAAATATGAGAAAACCTATATCGTGTATGTGTTTAAACCACATTGGACATATTTTCAAATGAAAATATAAAAAACATTTTTATCCGTCGAGTAAAAAGTAACAGAAATAAAAAGTGAACAATCATTCAAGCATTTCATTCTCGCTGAACCGGACTTCAGTACAAGTTAACCCTTGAAAAGCCAAAGCAGGCTGAAATATTAACGTTGGCGATATGCGCGACGCACGCAGAAAAACAAAGTCGAAAAACTGGAACCGTTATGGGCCCGTCGCATGTACACGTCATAGATCACCGTTTCAAACTATTATTTTCAGATATGACGACTTTTATATTTTTATATTTCAAATAAATAATAATATTTTGTATACAATAATTTATAGCGAGAACTTAAAAAACTGATATATTTGAATTTGGAATTTTTAAAATTTATGCCTCTGAAAAATAACAAAAATGTATTACATAAAATAATATTGAAGTCAATTAAAGTGTTTTTTTGAGATTCAATTAAATTAAAATTATGTGTATGTGTTATGCGGTGACGTTAAACCTAATAGTCCTATCCATTTGTTTATATATATATATATATAAAAAAAAAACAAGCGAATAATATTTCAATCCAACAGAGGTAATACTTGATACGAATCCGCGTCGCAAAAAGCTAAAGATCCAATAAAACATACAATTTATTCCACAAGCGTTTATTCTTTGGCAGCCTAGCGTGTTGGTATTGAGTGGTGGCACGGGGTGGGCGGAATACGCCAGAGAGTCAATACCGGCCCTGGGGACCCGCCTCCCTGGGGATCGGGGGCTCCCCCGTCCCTCACGGGTCCACTGTGCGGCAAAAGGTTAAAAGGGAAAAGTTATAAGACGCTCGCTTTTGCTACTGTCATACGGATATTCGATTTCTTGCGGACTTTTTTTTTGAATTATTATTCGAGCTTTTAGCTTTTATACGATAATTATTTTTAAAATCTATTTATATTTTTAACTTATAATTGTGAATAAAAATAGTATCTATAAATTCTATCATATAAATTATAAATTGAAAAAAAAATTATGTGAGTTCTTTTTCTTATACATTTTGTTATACTAGCAATTGTGTAAATACAAGATAGAATCGAAGCGTCAATCCACAGCATCACCATTCTCAATTACAAAAGAAAAATCCGTTTGACATTCCAAACAGCACCCGATGCAAATAAACATCGTCTCGGTAAAACGCCATAGTAGGCGGGGGTGGGGGATATCGCCAAGTGTCTTGTAAGAGGGTAGGAACCTACCGCGCTATGTCGACGACTGGGCCACTATTTCTACTAGATTTTTTTTTCCTCTGACCCATTGGCTTAAGTGGACGATTTGACGCGACACGATTAGTTATACTCGTTGTTCTTTTTTTAAATTCTAGTTACTTTATATGAGCACGGACAGAAATATATCCGAAAATTTCATACAGTAATTTATCCTCTATGACCACTACAGTTCACTCTAAACTAAACTTATGATATCGCTACTCACCTGTCTTTAATTTTTGTCGCAATCGATTATAACCGCTCAAGTGGGAACGCATGTACTGGGCTAAGGTACTCTTTCGTATTAGGTAGATATTCACTGTATGTATGTAGGGTACGGACTAGGTACAAGTGCGTAAGGGATGAAAAGCGTGGGGTAGTTTTACGATAGAAATGGAAAGCTTTCTCTATAGACCGAGATCCGATAGGTAAAATAAATGTTTCTC